>QRDG01000095.1:221582-288113 GCA_012064385.1 Puccinellia tenuiflora
ACTTGATTGATGGTATTCTCAGATTTCCAGATATTAGTAATAGGCACCATATTATAATGTAAAAGGAGATTGTACCGTAGTTCAGGGTCGCTAATACACTGTGTAAAGAACCATCCTTGCTTGCAGGTATTCCTGCGTAAATCAACTGTCATAAAATCAGCTAATCAGTAATTTAGTTATCAGGGCTCACTCCAAAAATCTTGTTAGGAGAACTATAGGTAGTATCTTTGTTAGTCTCAAATGCTATAAATAAATTCATAAACTTGAAACTATGCTCATCCCCTACCAAAGAGAACTATCCTCTAGTAGTAAAGTATTCATCAACCTTTGGAATCAAAATAATTCTGAATTTTCTCTGTACCCATAAAGCCACCCATTTTCGGTTTTGATGCTGTTCAGACAATTAACCAACTGTTTTGTAAAAAAAATAGCTTGCAAAAACAGATGCATCCTCTTTTATTCACTTCTTCCTTTTTTCTCGTAAAAAAGTTGCATCATCAATGGTCGAAACTTTAACTACAGCAGCTTCAGAAGATGACATGTAGTCTCTAGACAGTAACGATGATTCTACTCCAAGACAACATTACGAGTATGGAACCAAATGGACTTAGAACTTGAACAGACAAAGGTACATCGGAAAATTTAGGCCGGGGAGCTGTAGAATTTACATTACCGAAGGAAAGGGCGTCAGTGAGTTGCATACCTTGTTAGATAAAGGACCACTTGCAAGGAATGGCTTCTCGTCACGTAGCTGATGAAATCCGTAAGCCACTTGAGCATCCATCCCTGCATTTCAACTCAAGTGAATATCAGGTGTGACAGAAATAACTCCAGAGAGATGATTCATCTCATTATTTCCAAGGTAGTACTACCAAATGTGTTATTACTTTTGTTTATTAAAACAGCATAAAAAGGGACAAACTTATCACCCAGGAACAATATCAAGAAATATGCTCTATTATTCTTAGAAGACTGAGCCAAGGAGTTCGCTCAGGCTTTGAATGATTGTAGCATGTTTGTTAGATATATATAAATAGATACAGGAAGATGGAAAAGTAAAACAAGTTTCTTGGTAAACAAGACTCTTTCACCTAGAAGAAGACACTGTAAAATATATAACCAAGATTGTCCAAACAAGAGCCTAATTTAAATTCTTAATTAGGAGATATTAGCAAATACGTTCTTAAACAATGAAGACAGATACAAGCAATGCAACTAGAAGTTTCCATGTCAAGAAAGAAAGTACCTATGCTGAAGTAATTATAGAAAACGCCATCAAAGCAACAAACCGTCTCAGACAACTCTCCCTCAGCAGTGCCGTCCTGCAGGACAGATAACATTACATTCATGTGGAGTGTGGGCAAATAAACTGCACTGTGTTGATGAAACATTGCTACAAGAGAGTACATGAGCAGTACATCATAAAGTGTACACTCTCCGAGGTGCCTAAGGGAGTGGGGAAGATTCAGTTCTTGTTCTTCCTCTCCTTCTGGCATAGAAACAACGACGTGCCAACTGCACAAGGCAACTATGCTACTCAACAACTGGAAGTGATCAATGTTGGAGTATGAAACATAACTACTAAAGAAAGAACTTGATTGTACATTTCTGCAGCTACAGTACTGTAGTTGGCACTTCGCACAAACATAAAATAGCATGTCATGCAAGAACAGTCGATGAACACAATACAGAAACCATGTAGCAAGCTCAGTTACAAGCTATACTGATGGCATAGGTCATCAAGCATAAGTATCTTCGTACAAAGTAAACCTTAATGGCATTAATATGGAGAGGGAATCTTTCAGGCTGATGGCCTGGCATTTCAGTCACTGCATGCTATGTTAAACAACAGAAACACCCCTTAAGCCGATGTGTTTTATCAACAGCTGCAGTGGCTACCATAAAACAGGACCATCTAATACAGACCTGACAAATCACCAGGATCATATTTTTACTAACATGGGAAATTCCATGAAGATAAGCGCATGTAGCACTGGGTGAGTTGAGATTATTTGTGTTAATCACTGGTACAAACTAAGTTCAAACTCCAAAATAATATATACCACAGTTGCTACTATCGTACACCCTCATGACAGTAACTCCCTCATTTCCAAATATATGTCATTCAGGAACAGATGTAATCAACTTTGTAGCTTCCTTTTTCATATTAATTAGTTGATTTAACGTCAAATGTACTTCAAGCAGTTATATCTTTGTAACTTCTGCTAACATAGAAGTATGAAAATGTAATGGTCAAATTATGTAGTGCGAGCAGCCAGGGGCAGTATCCTTTAAATCAGGTTAGGATTCCCTTCGCTGCAGAGTAAATTAGCTATACTTAATACATATGCATCACATTTACTAAATTAAAAATCAGAATGCATAGAAAGATCTTAACAGCTTTACTATTAGATAAACGAGAATAACCTGTCTAAACTAGAAACTGTGCCCAAAATAGCCTTGTAGGAGATCGTTTAGCAGCTGCTTTCCATGAGAAAGGAAATGAAGCACCCTGAAAATAAACTGTTCAGTGATGAAAACTTGCAGTAAGTATCATTGGGTGACTGTAAGAACGAAAGAAAGATATCCTTTTACCCAACCAAAGCTCCTGACAGATCATTTCCTGTTCCAAGTGGTATGACAGCAACTGGCGGAACAGGTTCCCGGTTCTGAACATATAGTTCTCCTAAGCATCCCAACACCCAACCTACTGTACCATCACCTCCTGCTACCTAGGTAGGTAAAGCACAGCATTTAGAATCTTTCGGGGAATATGAGAAGAGTGTTGCTGACTGCTGTGTGTGCCATTGGATGAACTGAAAACAATATACTATCCATAATTTAGTCAGATTACTTCTTTTTAAATTCTAAATACTACGTACTTAGCATTAACTAGTATAGTAATAACTGTAAGGGGTGATGTCGCTACTCAGTAGCTCCTTTAAAGGCATAAACTAAAACCAAGAGAAATGCATATCTAATATAGTGATATTTAGTTGTTTACAGTTACTGCATCTAACAAGATTAGCACGTACATACCATGACTCTCAGGTTTTGGCGAACTGATCTTGCACTATGATCCCCAGAATCAGCCAGCTGCTCCAAACAACCCAGAGCATATTCCACAAATTCAGACGGCTTAACAACCGTAATATCAAAAACCTGGAGTAAAAAAAAAGCTGGTGTCAGTAATAAGCATTTACTGGTTAATCATTCTATCTTCTAAGAACACAGTAGTCCAAAAGTTTAAAGATATGGCATATTGATCAACATTCCCACACTTCATCTGAATACAAGTAGAGAGAGTGCTCGTATAAGTTACACTGTTACAGTAACAAAGCAGGACATGTACAGGAACTAGAATCTTTGACATGTAAATCCTAGTTTTGAGTTCTTGGTCCTTCTCTTTTAAAAGGGATATTTTCTTTCTTTCTTACAGAACGGAATAGCTAGACAATTTGTAACTCCTTTTTGGGCTGCGTTCTTAGTTCCCCCTCCTCTCTTTCTTGTATACATTTTTCTCTCCTTAGTAGAATGTTACTATCGGGGCCTCCCCTACACTTTTCAGTTTCAAGAAAGAAAGGAACTAGAAAGGTGAGATTTTTCTAAATTGAGTGGTATCCTGCCAATCTAAACTCTGAGATACTTTCATGCCCCCCCCCCCCCCCCCCCCCCCCACCCACCACCACCACCACCCTCCTAAAGAGAAATACGCTATTACACAATGGATGATAAGCGACAGTAAGTAAAACTTTGCACAACAGAGTCAATCAAATTCATATGAAATGAAACAACTTTAATGAAATTCAGATTATAACACGAAAGGCTGTGGCAGTATTCTATATGTGCTCTAAGAATCATTCATTCATTTATGTCAGCTGTGAGAACTGAGAACTAACAGTTTCAAAAATTTCTTGGAAGAGAAAAACCTTGGATATATTTGTACCCCCATGCACATATCTATATATCTGTCTTTATTATCAAGCATATAATTTTCTATTTCTATCATGTTCCAGTTATGCAGTTGTTTATTTACAGATTTATTCACCATCTTCTTAAGCCAGCATCTCCCCGGGGTTCAAGCTCTACAGGCCTTCCGCAGTCTGTCTCTTGCAAGCATTGCCATACTATGTAAGCATGGTACTGGGTGTAACAATGCAGAATGATCTTTTCTAGCTAAACCCATCAACAAGGTTCATATATATAGTACACTGCTTTTGATTATTTTCAAGGAAAAAAAAACTATCCTAATTCCTTGGTTCAGAACTAAATGTAATGTGAATGCAGGTTAATATTATTATATATTTGTTCAGAGATGAACATGAGTATATATTGGCGACTTACTGCATTTATGTAGTATATTATAATTAGCAGGGAAATTTGTACTTCACCAACTTTATTCTCAACCCATGCATCACTTATGTATCATGAATTCATGAACGACACTTTTTTGTGCTCAATAGTCCATGCTCTACAATGAGACGGGTACGGCTGTTAGTACATAATTTGTTATTACTACCAATAGTCATTGCACGAACAGATGCCATCTTTGAACAAATGGAAACGTGTTCGATCTCTGACAACAATTTCTCTCCCATATACTTTGGATATAAGTTTTGTGACATGATGACAATCTTGGCAGACTCTGAGGTTCTTGACAATCCGAATGGGCATATTATCACTTGTACTAATCAAAGCAAATGCGATTGCCAGCTTCTCACTGTGGCGTCTGAGTGCACCTTCCTTCTCTTCTTCTTCAATGTCAAGCAAAACTTCTTTCTTGTCGGGGACATAACCTTCCTCCAACCTTATCCTACTGTCAATCTCATACCACTTTGTCAAAATATCTTTGATGCAAGGATGAGACAGATCACCGACAATGAATTGATGAATAACTCCTTTAATCTCCACATTGCTACATCCAGGTATCTTCTCAACTCCCTTCTCACGCATTACGTGCCTAATTTCCCTCGCAGAAGCATGCCTACCAGAGGCAGAATATATGTTAGCTAAAAGTACATAAGCACCGCTTTTATCTGGCTCCAATTCAATCCAATGCTTTATAACATATTCAGCCAACTCTACATTCTTGTGAAACCTGCAACCAGCCATTAGAGCTCCCCAGATTAAGGCATCGGGTTTCATGGGCATTTTCTCAACCATCTCTCTGGCCTCGCTAAGCAATCCATTCCGTGCTAGGAGGTCTATCATGCATCCATAATGCTCAATCTTCGGTTTAATGCCGTACTTGTTCACCATGGAATTGAAGAGCTTCCGGCCCTTGTCAACTAATCCAGTGTGTGTGCACGCGCACAACACGCCAATGAAGGCAACGTCATCCGGCTCAACACCTAAGCTCTCCATCCGGGAGAAGAGCCTCAGTGAATCCGAGCCTCGGCCGTGCATTGCCAGGCCCTTTATCATAGTAGTCCAGGTCAGTACATTCTTGTCCTTCATTCCCTCAAACACCTCCATTCCAAGCTGTACCTCACCACATTTGGCATACATATCAACCAAAGCGGTGCCCAGAAACACGGTGATCCTAATACAGTTTGCTTTCAGGTAACCATGTACCCACTTCCCCTGCTCCAGAGCCCCCAGTTGCGCACACGCAGCAAGCACCCCAACAAGAACCGTGTCGTCGGGGCAGACACCTTCGGCCTGCATCCGAGAGAACACCACCAGCGCCTCCCTCCCATCTCCCGCCTGCACGTACCCATTCACCATGGCGCTCCAGGACACGACATTCCTCGCAGGCATTTCGTCGAACAGCGAGCGAGCGTCGGCGACCCGGCCAGCTCTCACGTGCGCCGTGATGAGCGTGTTGAACGTGGAGGCATCCACGGAAGCCGAGGTGCGCAGAAGAAGGTGCGCGTCGGATAGGCAGCCGAGGAGGCCCGCGTGGACGCGGATGAGCGCGTTGTTCACGAGGAGGAACCCCGTGAGGCCGAGCCTGAGAGCGTGAGCGTGGACGGCAAGCGCAAGGCGACGCGCGCCGGGGGCGGCGGGGGAGAGGGCGAGCGACTTGAAGAGAGAGGGGAGGGTGTGCGGGGTGGGGAGGAGGCCGGCGCGGAGGAGGTGGGCGTAGAGCGGGAGTGCGGCGTGCGGCCTCCCGGAGCTCGCGAGCGCCCGGATGAGCGCGTCATGGAGCTCCACGCTGCGCCGAAGCAGACCCGAGGTGATCAGCGCCGCCTGGATCCGCGCGATCGGCCGCGCGTCCCCGCCGCCGCGGCACCGCGACAGCAGCTCCACGTAGCGCCCGACGACGGCCATCTCACTCACAGTAAACGCCGCGCAAGGCGAAACGGATATACAGTATGATATGATACGAGGGAACAGAGAAAGAGAGGGGGGGTAGTTTGACCTGGTCTTCGCCAATGAGCTCCTGGAGGCGGGTCTTGAGGACGGGCCCGAGGCGGCCGCCGCTGCGCGGGTTGACGAAGGCGACGAGTGGGTTCTCGGGGGCGTCCTCGGGCGCGAGGGCGAACCACGGGTTGGCCGCGGCGCAGACCCCCGGGGCCTCCTCCAAGGCGAAGGCGCCCGCGGACGGGTCGCGCGCCTTCAACGCGGCGTGCAGGGCGTCGCGGAGGCGCTGCGGGAGCACGGCGCGGAGGCGGAGGTCCTCCTTCTCGAACGCCGACGACGCGGCGCGGCCGAACCCGCAGCTCCGGAAGGAGAGCGACTCGATCAGCGCCCCCACCAGCGGCGCCGGCGCGGCGGCTGGCGGCGAGCGCGGCGTCCGCAGCGCGTCCCGCTCGGCGGGCGACGGCGCCGCCGACAGCGATATGGACATCTCCGAGCATGACCGCGACCGCGATCGCATCGCGATCGGTCGGGGGTTAGGATCCCGGGGCGGCCGGAAACGCGTTTGCCACAGAGGTGGGAGAGAGAAGAATCGATGCCGCGGTTGGAACGGAGGAGGTGGCGGAGCTTTGTACGGTCGGTTTTTTCCCGCGGTGGAAAGGAGGGAGGAGGAGGAGCTGGCTCTGCCCACCGCTCCTCGCCCGGGAAAGGAAAGGAAGATCCCCGTAGAAAATAGCTAAAACCTGAGCTGGAAAAATAGAGAGATCGCCAGGGGGAAAACGAGAGCAAATTGCATTTCGCGGGATCTTGATGCCTCTCGATTCACCTTTCAGCTACTTTAAGAAATATATATGTATGTTGGTTCTATACTACGTACCTTCTACGTAGTAGTATAAATTTCTGGTAGAAGAATATGCTTTATAGACGTGCAGACGTGGGTGTCCTGGAGGGCTCGACCACGACATGAGTGGATTAATCCATTAACTAGGTGCTACGATGACAACATGATATCTTCGCCTTGTCTAAACATCGATTAAACATTCCAAGGTGATAAAATAATGCAATGTTGTTTAAGGGCGTGTTTGGTTGTCTACACGAGGCAGCCGGTCTAGTTAGAAGCAGGGACAGGCCCAAACAAGATTTGTTTTTCTTTTTTTTAACCTGGAGAATAATTGTCAGCGGAATGGGTACGGTTTAAAAAAGGACCTGTCGAGATCCCGAACTAGTTGTTCGAAATACCCTTGTGCCTACAACATCGGCGATCCTATGATCAGTGTGTCGCTGAGCACAATCAAACTGGTATCAAAACAACATCCATATGTAACGAATAAATATACTTACTTGATTGAAGTCATAAGCTTCAACAGATACTTGCAGCAGAATCATCAAATAGCGTGGAGCCTAAGTCATTTGCCACAACCCTACAGGCGACTGACTGGGAGAACGTCCTAGTTCGCATAGTCGTCATCGAGTCTTCTTCCTCGTATAACCTCTTGTAATCTGACCAAGTTAATAGCCAGGGACAAAGCCTTATGAGTACATTTGATGCACTTGCAAGCCACCCCGAGAGGGATGGAAGAAGTATACATGCATATCTATTTTTGGTGGAAGACTCTAGGTTTGCTTTGTTTGATAAAAGCTTTACTTTTGAAAACGATATCTCTATATCTTTGTTGAAAAAGGAGAGAAGGAATTTTCATTTTTTCTCAAAAATATGATTTCCTCAAAACTCCATCTTGTCGACCATAGCCCGTCATGGTCCTTCCTTTCCCGGCAACCGCACACCGGCCCGTTGGTATGGTTGCACAAAACATCTCCGTTTTCTTTTCAAAACCAAAACTTTGCACATAGGTCATAGGACGGCCTTCTAACTGTCCATAACCGAGGACTCGGCTATTCGAATAGTTTTACACTCTGCAGAGGTTGTACACTTTACCCACACCATCCGGTAAACTCACTGTGTCTGCCACGTCCCGCCATACAAGGTGTATGTGAAGTTGAGTAACCGACCATAGCTTTTCGCTTGCTCATCCTAGTATAGGACCCTGCCCTTATGAACATTCCACCGACACCCAGTCCGGTCTCCCGTCGAAGCCCTGGGTGTGAGGACTCATAGTTTTCCCCGGTGGTAGGTCATACACTTCAATCCTTCACTATGTTGAAGGACCCAGGTCAGGGGGGGTCACCGAACCAGCCCCTCATGAAACGGAGCATCTCCGCTATTGAGGCATCCCATACTAAGACAAACAAACTACTCTACTAAGCCCCGTCCCATATGGGGGTAATGTGGTCGCACAGGGTATGGTTGGTCGACGTAAGTACTAGGACACAATGTGATTTTCATAAAAATCTCCATACTCCATCTTCAGCTCCACTTTTCATAACAAAATATTTTAGCAACATATTGGGTAAAACACAATTTCTCCCAAGGATTTTGATAAACGAGTTTTGAGTAAAACAATGTTTTTCCCAACCTAGAATTTGATAAATGCTAATCTAAGATCTCTACATAGGGTGTCAAACGTATATGTATATTTTGAAAAGTGCTTTAAAAGCGGAGTTTTAGTGGCACACACCACTTAGAACCATTTTATGCATTTAACATAGGTAAAACATGCATACTAAATTATTAGGACAAAAGGAATGATCAAAGAGATGGCTTGCCTGGAATAGAAAAGTGTCCCTGGTCTTCTCATCCTTTCTCAACAATAAGAATAATAATAATATCCCATCTCTTCATTGATAAAATCCTCTCCGGTGCTATATCCGTAGTCGCAAACGTCTAAACGTCGTAAAAGAGAACCACACAGTCACACAAGTGTTCACGAAAAAATACAAACTAAATCCTATAGATAGCTATTGTCCTAAGGAAGTCAGAACAATTGGATTTGGTCCATTTCAATTTACCAATGTTTTCTTAAAAATTTACTAGTGCAGAAATAACTAGAACACTAATTAATTCATGGTTTATTTTCTATTAACTAGAAAAATGTGTGAATTTAGGGGTAGTGAGTATATGTTAATATGAGTTCGGAAAAAATGGTTTCAGGTCATTCGGATTTATCAAACAATGGTGACAATTTTCTAGTACAGAAAGTGACTAGATCTAGAATTAGCAACTAAGTTACTTTATGTTTATCACAAAATTCCATAATTTTAAAGCTAACTAAACTCTAGAAATATTGACCCATCAAAATTGGTCTCATACCAATTTGGGTTCTGGTTTAACAGAAACAATTAGTTTAGTTCAGATAACCTTCTATGCCTAATTAAACATAGTTAAATAATTACATGTCCAAAAATTATGGTTCAATTTCCTGGTGATAGACAATTTCAGTATCTAGCCAGAGAAACAAGTTTCATGAATTTTTTTGAATCTATAGAACTCGAGATATCTATTTTTAACTAAAGACATGATTTTCTAAAGTGTTGCTTCTTTGATAAAACAATTTTCCCAACTAGATTAATCCCAAAATTATGGGACCAGTAGAGTTTGAAATTCATTTGGTTTAGAGAGTCACCAGAAGTGGTTTGAGGTAATTTGATTTTATATATTTTGAGATATTCATGCTTGATTATCAAATAGGTAGAACACTAAATAATTCACCCATAATTCTATGTTAATTTAAATTGCATGAGGTCAGTTGCATTGTATAGATAATTTAAATTGTGACCTAGTGGCATTGGATCCAATCCATTTGGATAAGTATATCAAAAGATATGAATATTTTAAATCTGGACAGATTTGAATTATTCGGGAAAAGATTAAAGTGCACTGTGCGCTTGGGCCGAAACAGGCCGGCCCATTTAATCTCCCGCGATGGAAAAGATTAAAATGCTGACAGTGGGGTCCGCCCGTCAGCGTGTCAACTGAAGCTGAAGGGGTTCACTATGGTTGGATCTAGATCTAATGGTTGCCATTTATTCACTTCAGTCGAAGGGGGTAAGCAGTTGTCGGATTCGAGATGGACGGCTCACCTTGAGCCACGTCGACACTGGGCCGGCGGCGACCAAAGAACGCGGCGGTGTCCGCTTCCGACGGCGGCAGAGGACGGAGAGCTCGCCGGCAGCCGGTGCAGACGTTTCCCGGAAGGATGTCTGGCACGGTCAGACTCCAAATCGAGTCGCCCGTCTGGTGGTACCACCGGTTGGTCTCGGGGAAGGCCCTGAAAACGGATATTGGCAAACCGGGGCGGCAGCCGAGCTAGGTCGATGTCGGGCTCGGACCTGCGAGGGTTGAAACCCAAAATTGATCGGGGATTTGGCTACTATGAAACATGTCAAAGCCCTAGGATGAAACGGAGAAGGCAGAGGTGGCATGTACCATCACGGCGATGGGAGGGAGCTCGTGGCGGAGCATCTGGCCGAGGTGAAGCCTGAGCGAGGCTCGGGTTGCTCTGGTGTATCTGGGGTGCGATTGAGGAGGGGTAGGGGTGGTGCGGCTTGCTCGAGTGGCGCGGGGAGGTCTGTACCATTGGCTCGACGGGGAGGTGCTCGACGGCAGCGCTCAGGTCGAGCTGGAGCTGGAGAGGAAGAGAGAGGGAATGGGTGGTCGATGGGGTCGATTGGGTGGAGGTGGAGCTGTACGGGTCGCGAGAGGGCAAGGGGGAGGCTTGAAATAGCCTAGCGTCGGTGTACGATGGTCGACGTCCATGGTGGACATGGGCGAGCTGGTGATGCATGTAAAATGCATACATGAACTTTGCATTATAATACTCATATTTCAATCATATTTGCATCATATAAGGGTTATATCATTGTTTTATAATGATTTTGGGAAGATTTCACAGTTTTCCTATTTTTCTGGAATTAACCCTCCACTGGCAGAAAACCCTATTTTCTATATTTTGATGTTTCAGGGACCCAAACGACGTCCAAATGACTTGAAAATTTACGAGCATCGGTTTTTGGAAAGAATAAAGCGTAGGAGCGAAGGAAGCGAAAAAAGTGGAAGCCCGAAGGCCAAAAGAGGTGGGCCCACGCGGCCAGATTCCTTGGCCGCGTGGGACCCATCAACTTGGCCCTCGTGGCTCCGTTGCCGTCGATCTTTCTTCCAGAAGCTTCGTCTTGACCTAAAACCGACTATAAAAATAGTCCCCCGATGAGTTTCGCAAGGGGGCGGCGGAGAAACACAAAACCACGAAACAGAGATTCGGAAGGCTACCGCCGGAAAAGATCGGAGGGGGGAAACGCCGCCGGAATCACCTCCGGAGGGCTCCACCCCCCTCCGGTGTGTTCATCATCAACATCTACAGCAAGATCATCTCCATCTCTCCAATGTAAACTCTTGGCAAACATGATGTGTGATGCAATATACTATTCCCTTGATCTATTGTGTCTCCCCATCTATGTTTGAGAAGTGATTGGTTCATGGCAATAGTGAAATAGTTCGTTGTTTGGTTGCATACAAGTTTTGTTATCTTTTATGATTGTCTTTATGTACAATATATGAGTGCACGCATATGTTGGGGAATACATGTAAGGTGATCACCGGTAATGTAATGGAGTGAGGGAGACTTGGGAGGACATGTAAACCTGAGACCGAGTCATGAAGTTACTTTATTGGGGGATATACATAGGGGACCTTAGAACTTAAGGCTATGGTGGGACTTTTAAGTCTTAATAAATCTTGTGCAGTCATTTACTTGGCCATAAGAACCATCATAAAGGGTTTTAGTTCATTTACTTGGCTACACCTATTTATGGCTCCTTCCTAGAAGAAACAATTAAGACTAAAACATGTGCTTCACTAATTGTGACAATCCACACGAATGAAATAACAATTGCTAGAACATTTGCTTCACTTGATATATTTGCTACTTGCTACTTTGAGAAACTTGCTTGAGAAAACTGCTGAGAGAAACTTGCTCTAAGAAACTTGCGTTCGAAGCTTGATTGAGAAACTTGTTACTAGATAAACCCATTCTGCATCACTTGCTTTCATTAGTTAGTTCCTTTCATATTTAAACTTATTGCTTTGCACAAACGGCCATATAAGAGGGTTATAGGGCTTTAGAGAATAGATAGTTTACCTTCAGCTCCTCATGGGTTCGACACTCAAATACTTATCGAATTGTGCTACAGTGATTCCTTGCTCTTGGGGATTATCAAGTACTTTTCTGGCGCCGTTGCCGGGGAGCGTTGTGCTAAGCTTTTATTCTTGTTTGCATTGCATACTAACATATAAATCTAAAACACAAAAAAAATTATAAAATGGAAAACAACCAAACAATTATAGATCTGTATAATATCTATCTTGAGTTAGGACATGAAGTGTTTGAGGAGAAAATTAAATTTTATTTGCATAACAATCATGTTTGTGGTAGTACTAATTCTTTGAACACCTTTATTGCTAATGCTAAGGAAAACCTTAAGCTTGGGGAAGTTTGTTTTGATGAATATGATATTTTTAGTCCCCCAAGTTTGGAAGAGAAAATTTATTTTGATGATACTATGTCTCCCACTTATGATGATTACAATGATGAATATGATATTTTCAGTCCACCTACTAGTGAGGATGAAAGTGATTTGATTGAGTTTGATGATCCATTATGCTCATTAGATGATAAGTCTTTATGTGGTGATTATATTCAAAACTATGTGGTTATGTTTAACTTTAATGCTTGCAACTATTATGAGAGAGGAAGAGATAAGAATACCCTTTATGTTTCTATGTTATTTAAAATGCAAGCTATTGATTATTATATGCATTGGTTACCTCAAATTTGTTGTTATTTATTCATATATAAAATGCCAATGCATAGGAAAAGAGTTAGACTTAAAAGTTAATGGTTTAATGTTTTGTGGTGTGCTCTTTGTGCTTCTATTTCCTATTCAGTTTGGGCACACCTTTATATCTTGAGAACTTGCAAAATAACTTTACCTACTGTTTTTTAACAATTAGTTTAAGATTTTCATTTTATATAAAATTTGGGAAAGTAAATGAGAAGGATGAGTAATGGAGAAGTCGGGCTCGACCTTGAACATGTGTTGTTCATGCCAATGGAACCGTTGCAAAGTCTCTATCATTAAAACTTTTTCCAAATCTAAAACCAAATAAAAAGAGTGTTTTATGTTTTATATATTTGCTCCTCTTTTGCCTTTTTTCTAATTCAAAAGCAACAAAAATATTTTCTTTCTCTTTGTTTGTTTCTCTTGAATCTTTCTTGGTTCTTTTGCTTCTTTTTTTATTTCTTCAGTTTTATTTTGGTTTTTGAGTCAAGGTTCTTGTTTACTACCATAACATCACCTTTGTATCTTATTTTTCATCTTAATGGCAAGAATAACCTCTTTTGAGAGGTAGGATTAAACGATAGTGATTTGCTGTCCAGAAAACAGATTCCTGAGGTTCACTGCGAAAAATGTATAAAATCACAGAAGAGGAATTTTGACTTGATATTTTACTACAGAAATATTCAGTTATTAATACACATTTAATTAGATCAAAGTTTTCTGATTTGAGCAACGTAAGTTCCTCTGAAAATTCACTCTTTATGGGATGTCCAGTTTTTGACAGATTCTGTCTTTATTTTGCATTACTCTCATTACTTGTGTTTTGTGTGGTTCTATTGATCAAAGAGCAATACACAACCATAGTAATATTAGCTAATGTGTAGAATCAACTCATGATATGTCTTTGTTGTACCTATGAGGATTTCATTTATGGAGACACTAACCCCTCTAATCAAGTTTTATGATGAGTTTTGTGTGAAGAGAACTTTCAAGTGGAAGAGTTGAGGGTGATAAATAAAGATCACAAGGGACAAACACTCAAGCTTGGGGATCTTACCCCTAGGCTCACCATACATATATCAAATAAGTACAAGAATTTAAGCTTGGGGATGCCCAAGCCACCTCACTCCAACCATCTTGATAACAAGTAAGTAAGCCTAGCTATATGGCTATAAAGAAAGCGCTTTACGGGAGGCAACCCGGTTGTTTTTATTTTTTATTTTCTTTGTGTACTCTTGCTGTAACAAGAGACTTAGTTTTTAGTTTTGTTTCTGGAATTTTTAATAAAGTGCCAAGTTTTACCCATTTTGGATTGAAAAAGTTTTTTTTTGAATTCGGAGATTTTATTCCAGCACGAGTCTGTGCCCGGTATGATTTTGCATTCCTATTCTGTAACTCCAAATGAGCTCATATTTTAACTGTAACTGAAACTTTTCATCCTCTGTAAGCATGAATGTTTTCAGAATTTTTCGACATATTTAAGTAGGGTAGAAAAATGCGTTTTGCTGCTGCTATTTTTCTGGACAGATTCTGTCCTATTTTGTTTGATGCATTCTTTGAACTTTTAAGTTTAATCTTCTTGATTAACTTGAGTTTATGAGGAAGCATACAACATTATACACTTGCTGGATACTTAATATGAATTTATGTTCATGAATTTCTTTCAGCAAGCATTCTATCTTTTGTACCTACTGTAACAGCCCAGATTTGGTACCCTAAAATTTGAGCCAAATTTTCACTTTTTGCTTTGCATTGCATCATGGCATACATATTTAAATTGCTAAATTAAATATCGCAAACAATGGAAAACATTAAAAGGAAGCAAACACTTCCTAAAATTCCAAACCAAGTGCAATTGCTCAAATTGACAAAACAAAATATCCTTGAGCTTACATATTGTCCGGGAAGTTCCAAGGATGCATTTCTTAATTATTTGGCAAAGTCAAATTCTTTCCAAACAATTGAATAAATTGGGATTTCCAAAGTTGGAGTTAAACCAATTCTTGTTTTGAAACCAAGTTAAACATTTCAAAATTTCAAATAAAAATATGGGAGCTTCATTATATTATTGAGAGCCTCCATGAATATTTTCAATTATTTTGAGAATGTTTAAATACCCCAAGTAAATGGATTTTGGAAATTATAAAATTTTGCCTTATTCAAACCCTTTGAACAAATGTTGCTCAAAACTTTTTATTTTGTAGCACCCATTTTTGTGGAGCTTATAGATGATATTGAGAGCCCACATAAATTTTTGCAGAATTTATAAAAATGGTTTAGGGCCTCAATTAAATTCACTAAACTGCTGTTGCACTAAGTTGTAATGCATTTCATTTTAGCCAGGGGGTTTTTCAGAAAATCTTCATGGCATCCTCTTCCCTGTCGCCACAGGGAATACACTGCCGCGCTGTGCCGCCGTGTCGCTCCCCTGCTCCCTGCTGCCGTGCCCCTCCCCCTGCATGGTTAAGGTCCTTGCTGTCGTGCTCCCTCTCTCCTCTCCCCACCTCGGCTCGCCCAAACCCTAACCCTAGTCGGTGCCGAGCTCCTGCCGCCGCCGCCATGCCGCACCAAATCGCCGCTGTCCTGCGCCGCGTCGAGCTCTCCGGAGGTGTCCCTCCAGACCACCTCGTCCTCCTCTTCCTCCTGGTGCAAACAGCCCGTGCTGGGAAGCTCGCAGTCGCCGTCGCCGTCCAGTTCCTCCCCGCTCTGGCCGCCGCCGTCCGAGCATCGTCTCGTCGCCGTCCGGCCTCCCCGGCCCTTGCCGTCACCTGAAGCGCGCTCCTGGTGAGCATCCGGTCCTCCGGGACACCCTCCTGCTCCCCCTCTCCCTCTCTTCGTCGTTGCCTCCGTGTGCCGCCGCGGCCATGGTCGCCGCCGGCCCTCCGGTGACCATTTGGTCCACTGCCGCCGCTCCCCCAACTACCCTCCGTCTCCTCTAGCTAGTAGCGCAACTTCCCGCGTCCAATTTCAAGCCAAATCGACGAATTGGTGATCAACATAGCCGCAGCTCCTCTGTGACCTCATGATGACGTCACCTGTTCTTGTTTTTGGAATTTCTAGAATTTAACAGAAATTGGTAATTGCATTTTCTTCTAATTGGTAAATCAGAAAAATGTGTGCCTTATATCAGAATGTTTATAATTTCATAACCTATCCAAATTTGTAACTCACACATGCAAATGAATTTTTGAACATGAATTTAATTGTGAAATACAAATCATATGTGAGTTATTCAAAATTTGGAAATTCATATCTAGAGTTTTACAAATTAGAAAAATGCAAATAATATGTTAAAATGCTCAGCTAAATAAACTCTACATGTTAGTGCCCTTAGTTGAATTAATTGGTTAAATTAAATTGCCTTTAATTGTTAAATATAAAAGTGGCAGATTTAAATAAATAATTGGGAAATTCATAACAATTTGAATATTGATCCAAAAATTGCAAATAAGATCTCAAAATGTTCAGAGAATTAATATCTACATGTTTGTTATATTTACATGTTAAAATGAATTTTCTGAATTGCTGTTAAATTGAAATAACTAAAATGGCAGATTTTGAGATGAATTTGTAAATTCAATATCTTTTGTTTTATAACTCAGAAAATTACATATGATATGTCAAAATGTTCATAAAAATCATATGTATCTATTAGTATCATTTCTATGATCAACTAAATAGTTTAATCTGTTGTTTATTTAAATTTACTAAAATGGCAGATTTAATTCCAATTTTAGAAAATCCATAACTTGAGTTTTGTTTACTCAAAAATTATGTTTAATAGCTCAAAATGTTCAGTGAACAATGAACTACAACTTTATGACTTTTGAGAGAATTGTAGAATTAATTTTGGTGTTGTTTATTAAAATTAAATAAAATGGCAGATTTAAATCAATAATTGGAAATATCATAACTTGATAATTATTATTCCAACAATTGCAAATGATATATCAAAATGGTCAGTAGGACAATACCCATCTAATAATGTCATTTTCATGCATTTAGGAACCATATTTCAGTACTGGACATTTTGGATAATAACTTAATTCACTAAGTTAAATATGGAGTTTTAACCCGTTAATTGCAATAGTTATTCTAGGGGTTCCATTTAACTTGTGAGACAGGTCCAATATGATTTCAGTGCATAATTTGACCATCTCATCATGATTGTGCATTGCACCTTTGTATTCGTGTTATTTATTTCGTTTCATGTATTGTTTGTGTATCGGTAGATTCAGGAGTCGAGGTTCCACCACAATACCTCGACGATCAACGCGACCAGTACTATCAGCAAGGCAAGAGCTAACCTAACCTTCTGTGCATATCTCATCCTATTAGTACAAGTATTTTCTCCACCATAATATTGCATTCGATTCTAGACATAACTTTTGGTCAGTGTATAGAGTATCCTATAACTTGCATGCTCCCTGAACCATTATCTGTTTCCCTCCTATTAACCATAGGTTGATGTGTTGGCCTGAGATAATTCATATATGTTGTGTGTTATGCTTAGATATGCTTAGCCATGCGTAGTCGAATGCTTAAGTTGTCCGTTGATTATTTCCATACTTGTGAAGTTGATGGAATGTTCGGACAGTGGTGGAAACTTGTGTTAATAAATAATTGCTAAGAAGGCTGGGATGAGTTGCCATCGGGGATGGTGTTTTGCCTCATTCTTGCCCCTAGGTGCGAGTTCTTTACCTCTTGAACCAAGACTAGCATGCTACCATCGGTGGGGGTATGGGCCCCTTACTAACTAAATAACTTGTGCGGGTGTATCCAAGGGTCCTCTAGTTTGCGCTTTCCATTTGCGAGTGGGTGGTCGGTGATGATGGTGATGATGATGATGATGTGATGAGGATGGTGGTGATAGGACTGGCGATGGGGCAGGGTGTTGAAATAGGCACTGAACTTGTCCCGTCGTCACGATGACCCTTGGATAATCTCATGCGAGGTAAAGGTTTAACCACGCCCGCCCTGCCGGCTTTCCCCGGAAGAGAGCTAATTGTACAGGCAAGGGGTCGAACGGTACCAATGGATAAAAACAGTACACCCCTGCAGGGTTTAATCTTTTCGAAAAGCCGTGTCCGCGGTTATGGACAACTTGGGAATAGACGATAAGATCATAGAGAACATTTAACCTAATTGATATGGCAGCTAGAGGTTGCATAACCAACGTGTGATAAGGTTCATTTCCTCGAGGGTGATTCGAGGGAGTGCCTTGGTGGATATGAGTAGTGAATTCTGGTTACTGATGGTTCAAGGTGAACCGAAAAGAAAGTTTTACTATCTTATCCCCTTTGAGAAAAACCTCTGAGTAGTCGGTGCCATGAGTCCTAGTGTTACCCGAAAGGAAAACTAGCTTTCTGCAAAACCAACTACTTACAGCTTTGAAGCCAAACAGCATCGGGCCTATATCGCCCTACTAATTCTTGCGAGTACGTCGTACTCAGCCTTGCTTTGTTGATTATTATTTGTTTCAGAGGAGGACGCCACCGAACTGGAAGGTGGGTTCTTTATCGACATCGACGAGTAGTCTGGGGTTCCCAGGTGGCAGCTTGGGACGTCTCGGAACAGGCTGGCTGGGATATGTTATTTGTAGGCCTCTTAGGCCATAATTTGGATCTTGTTGTTAGATAACTGTATTTACTTCCGCTTGATGTAATGATGGGTCTGTGACCTCTGATTGTGATATTTGCTATCTTTCTCATATATGAGTTGAACTATGATCTCTTGTGTCGTAGAGTCTGGGATGTGCCAGTTGTTCCGCAGTCTTGGTCTCTTTACTATACATGATAGCGATGTCTGAGCTTATGGCATGATCGAGGTGTTGTGTGCCGATGATCCATTCCGAGCACACCTGCCAATGTGTTTTGGCCTGGGATTGGTAAACCCAGTAACCTTCGATTGTGTAGCATGACCGGTTGCACAACGCTTCACTGTATAGTTCTAGGGTCGGGGCGCTACACCTACTAATGTCACCCCACAGAAAAGAGATGGGAGCAAATTTTGTGTTGAAGTTTTTTCACAGGGATTAGAGGAGATGCACCAAGAGCTATCTAAGGATGGTGAAGACCATAAGCTTGGGGATGTCAAGGCACCCCACTGGACCAAACACTCTCGGTTTGCACACGTCTATTTTCTGTTTTTCTATCAACGCATTACTATCGCATAAACTTGGAGCGTCCTTTTATTGTTCTTTTTATTTTTGTTTTGCTTTTTCGTAAGACCATCACTATCATTTATTTTATGGGAGAGGTACTAGAATTTTGGGTTGTATTAAGTTGGATGCTATTAGAAATATTGGGATAGGGATGTTTGATTTGATTCAAAAAGATACATATAGTTGCATGAATCATGTGCTTTTAACAAGTATTAATTTGCAAGTGTTTTATCAAGAGCTATCTTTTATTCATGTTTTGATGTTGAATGTTACTTTACTTTGTTTAACATGGATTGGTTAGTTCTATGGACACTTGTGCATGCATTTAGACGGTCAACTTTCTCCCTTTTGCTAGCCCAAAAATTCCAACAAGCAAAAAACTTGTTGTCCAACACCTTCAACCAAAGTTTTTCCAGTGAGTCCACCATATCTACCTATTAGCTTTATGCTATTCCGAGTATGTTTATCATGTTACTTTGTATTATCTATACCTCTGAATTTAAATGCTTATGTTATTGATTGTTATGGGAAAAGTTGGTTAAAAAGCTCTCACTTTTATTGCACTTAATAAAAATGAACCATTGTGATTAAAATTATGAAGCTGTGAGCTTGACAAGAGTCTTGGTTGGGGGTTAGCCCATATGTGCTGTCACATGGCAAGCTTTCAACATATTCTTAATTATTTAGTTGATATCATGTGCTTTTGTTTATGGATGCCTATCATAGTACCAAATAAATGTGGAAACTAAGTAAGTTTAAGTAGTTTGTACAAATGGCTAGAGAGACACCTGGTGAAAGAACATCTCTTAGTTTTGGTGATTTAATGACAACACATATTATGGGCTAATCATATTTGGTTAAGTGTGTTGACAGGTTTTTTAGGTGGTTAGACCCAGTTGGTGAAAAGATCGAAGTTATGATCCTCGTCGAAGAAGAAGGATAGGGTTTCTGTTGTTTCAGGACCGGAAGTTCCGGCCCTCTGGGCGGAATTTCCGGTGGGCGGAAATTCCGGCCTAGGGCGGAAGTTCCGGCCCCAGAGCGAAATCGACTAAGTCACCTTAGGATCCCTCTCTGGAGGGGTCCCGGAACTTCTCCCCGGAAGTTCCCCCGGAAATTTCCGGTGGGGCGGAAATTCCGGCTCCCAGGCCGGAAGTTCCGGCCCGTGGAAATTTCGGGTGGAAAATCGACTAAGTCATATTTGGGATCCCTCTCTGGAGGGGTCCCGGAACTTCCCTCCGGAAGTTCCCCCGGAAATTTCCGGTGGGGCGGAAATTCCGGCCTCAAGGCCGGAAGTTCCGGCCCAAGGAAATTTCTCGTGGAATTTTGGCTAAGTCATTTTTGGGAACCCTCTCTGGAGGGGTCCCGGAACTTTCATCCGGAAGTTACCCCGGAAATTTCCGGTGGGGCGGAAATTCCGGCCTTCTGGCCGGAAGTTCCGGTCCCTGGAAATTTCTGTGGGTTTTCGACTAAGTCTTTTCGGGGATCCCTCTCTGGAGGGGTCCCGGAGGTTGTGGGCGGAAGTTCTCTCCGGAGATTTCCGGCCCACCGGAAATTCCGGTCTACCGACCGGAAGTTCCGGCCCTTGGCCGGAACTTCCGGCCCTTTAACCCGGAATTTCCGGCCTCCCGACTCCTGTAACGGCTAGAAATCCTGGAGGGGTATAAATACCCCTCCACCTACCTCCAGCCCCCTTAGCTCTTGCATCCTCTCTCTTCATTAAAAGCAAAAGCTCATAATTGCAAGATCTCTCAACTCCTCCAACCAAAAGCTTTGATTCTTGGAGGATTGAAGGAGGAGGACCCGATCTACATCTTCACCAAGCCGTTTTTCATTTCCCCCTCATTCACTTGAGGGATTTCTCTTCTAGGGTTAGCTTTGTGTTACCCTAGATTCTTGTGCTCACTTGTTGTTGTAATTGTAACAGAGTGTTGATTTGGGAGCCCCCAATTAAGTTGTGGGTGTGTGCCCCAAGAACGTTGTAAGGGCTCCGGATTCCGCCTTGAAGGACTCCGATAGTGGAAGGTGAACTAGGCCTTTGTGGCGAGGTTCATCAGAGAATAGGGTGAGGCCTTTGTGGCGTTGAGTAGGCTTCGTGGCGAGCTCACACCCCTCCAACGAGACGTACTCCCTTAACAAGGAGGAACTCGGGAATACATCCTTGTCTCCGCGTGCTTCCATTTCGGTTATCTCTTTCCTCCCTTATCTCCATATTGTGTTTCTTGCTTAGTTGTCTTTGTCCTTGTCATATAGATAAATTCACCGTAGTTGCATATCTAGAGAATTTATCTTTTATGTCAAGCCTAAATTGAAAAAGAAATAAAAATTGGGTAGCACCTATTCACCCCCCCCCCTCTAGGTGCCCATACGATCCCCTTTCAATTGGTATCAGAGCCTTGTCTCTATAACTAGGCTTCACCGCCTAAGAGAGTATGAGTACCTCCGGTGATGATGCGGATCCTAAACCCGGGGTGACCACGGAGGATCTTGAGAACTTGGAAACACGTCTTAGATCTACCATGGACACTCAAATGAAGGAATTGCGTGAGATGATCGCGTAACTCCTTTCTAAGGGAGTAGGATCCACACCACCACCGCTAGAGGCAAATTCTTCCGCCGCGCAAGCATCGGAGATTGAGGGTAGTGATGGAACTAAACAAACCCCATCTAAAAATGCTAGTGGGAAGGAGACGTATAGTGAGGTTCCTCACATATACTCCCCCGACCCACCTATCCCTCATCCTCATATAAACAATAGGGGTGACCCACCCAAGTTTAATCCATCTTGTTTTTCTAATTGGCAATTTCTTATGAGATCTTATATGAAGAGTGCTTCAATCGAGCTTTGGAGGATCATCGAGGTTGGCTTCAAGGCACACGACCCCAACAACATGACAAGAAGAGAGGTTGTTGATTGTCAACTCAATGAGTTGGCTCTCAACATGATCCAAACCGCCGTGGGGGAGAAGCACTTGTCACACATTGAGTTTGCCACCACCGCCAAAGAAGCTTGGGATACTCTCACCAATGAGTTCATCGGCAATGAGAGCATGAAGAGGAATAGGTTTGAGTCCTTGAGCAACCAAGCCGAGGGCTTTTTCATGTTAGAAGGTGAAGAGCATGAAGACATGTATCGAAGACTCAAGACTCTTGCCACTCAATTTCGGTCACTTGGGGCAACTCATGTGGATGATACATGGATCAAGAGGAAGTATGTGAGTGCTCTATGGCCCTTTGAGTCAACCGACTTGAAGAGTCTCCAAGGAAGGCACAACTATCACCTTATGACATCTATGGAAGTCATGCAAGAGATGTCCGCATTCAAAGTGGCCGCCAAGAACGCCGAAGATGCTCGTGCTAGAGCCATTGGAATGCACAAGAGTTCTCCCCTTGCGTTGAAGGCCAAGATGGTTGCACAAGACAGTGATGATGAAGAGCAAGAAGATGTATCTCATTGGGATCCCAAGGAGCTTGAGGACACCCTCAAGGACTACTCGGCTCTCACTTTGTCTCACTCGCACAAGGATTTTTGGAAGAGTCCATCGAAGGCAAGAGAGTTTGTGAACAAGTCAAGTGGGAAGAAGGAGGGTGGCCAAAGGGTGCGTTCGTGCTACAATTGCCAAGATCGCTATCACTTCGTAGCCGAATGTCCCTTTGAAAACCGTGAACATCATGGAGGCAAACTTGTCCGTAAGGTTAAGCCCAAGATCCCCAACAAGAAGCCATTCTTCAAGAAGAATCCCACCAACAAGAAACCTCAACGGATGGTGTTAATTGCTCAAGAGGAATACTCATCCGGGGAGGAAGAAGAAGAAGAAACCAAAAGTGAAGTGGCCGGGATTGCCATTGCATCAACTCCATCTCTCTTTGAATCCCCCAATGAAAATGTCTCAACCTCTTCCGCAAGGTGTCTTATGGCCAAGGCCAATGAGGTATCATCTCCTTCAACTCCCAATGCCATGAGTAATGTAGATGATCCTACTAGTCTTGAAGTTAAGGAGGAACTTGTTGCCTTGGATCATTTTATATCTAACATGCAAGGTGAAACCAAGAAGCATGTTGAGACTCTTATGAGTCAATATGATGATGCTCTTGAAATGCTAGAGGTAAAAGGTAAAATAGAAAGAGATGATGCCATGGAAATTGCTTCTCTAAAAGATAATCTTGAAGAAGAACATGAGCTTAGAGTTTCTCTTGAAGAACAACTAGAATCCATAGAAGAAACTAATGATGCAATTGTTGCTAAGCTCATTAAGGAACGTGATCATGCTAGAGCAAAATATAAAATTTACAAGAAAGAAAAGGTCGAGCTTGGCGTTGGTCATTCTAGACTAACCGAGGAGTTAGAGAATCTCTCTAAGGCTCACAAGGCTTTGGAGAGTGAGCTCTCCACCCTCAAAGAGTCGTATGAACAACTTCAAGCTCAACCATCTAAAATTGATGTACCTAGCTCCTCTACTCCTATTACTTGTGATCATGCAAATATTATTGAGGAAAATGCTAGGTTAAAAGTTAACCTTGCGAATGCCATCTCCCGTGGTAAGAGACCATTTGTCCCTTCCAAGGAGGGGAGAGGTGGTGTTGGTTTCATTGAGAAGGAGGAGTCCTTCATGAAAGATGCTAGGGCCCCTCAAGCAAAGAAGGCCAACATCCCTAGTGCTCCTCAAGCTAAGAAGGCCAACATCCCTAGTGCCCCTCAAGCAAAAAGGGTCAACATTGCTAGTGGTAGTGCCACAAGGGGCAAAACTACTAGTGATGACTTTGCGGGAAAGACTAACCCCTATTACATTATTTTTGTTGATTATTATGGGGATGTCTATGCTAAATTTGTTGGTCCTAGAAATGTGCCTATTTATCGCTCTATTTGGGTTCCTAAGACCCTTGTTGCTAACAAAAGAGGACCCATTGAAAAATGGGGACCTAAATCAAAGCAATGATTCCTTGTAGGACTATGCTTCCGGCGGGTCAAAATGGGTGCTTGATAGTGGATGCACAAAACATATGACCGGAAGCAAAGAGATCATGACGGAATTTCGAACATGTCTAAATGGATCTACCGTCACATTTGGAGACCGATCAAAATCTAAGGTAACGGGTTTGGGCAAGGTGGTAGTTGCTAAGGATGTCACCTTAGTAAATGTCATGCTTGTCGAAACCCTTGGTTACAATTTACTTTCCGTCCATGCTCTTAATAAGATGGGTTTTGCCGTCTTTATTGATGTTGATATTGTGGTCATCTTGTGGAGCAAGACTCTAAAGGTCGCATTCGTTGGGTACGTCGAGGATGATTTGTTTGTGGTTGACTTTTCGGGGAAAACCACTACAAATTCGATGTGCCTATTCGGAAAGGCCGACAAGGGTTGGTTGTGGCATCGCCGCCTAGCCCATGTCAACATGAGAACTTTGCAAAGTCTCCACAAGGGTGGCCACATACTCGGACTAAAAGAAGATGTCTCTTTTGCCAAGGACCGTGTTTGTAGGGCTTGTGTTGAAGGCAAGATGCATGATTCTCCTCACCCTAGCAAGACAATCGTTTCTTCCAAGAGGATCTTGGAGCTTCTCCATGTTGATCTTTTTGGTGCCGTGCCCGAAGCAAGTCTTGGTGGGAAGAAATATTGCTTGGTGATTGTCGATGATTATTCAAGATTCACTTGGGTTTATTTCTTCAAGTTGAAGAGTGAGACCCAACAAACCTTCATCGACTTCTCCACCGAAATGCAACGACAACACAATGTCCCCATATTGGCTATTAGGAGTGATAATGGCTCCGAGTTCAAGAACTACACCCTCAATGAGTTTCTTAGTGAAGAGGGTATTCGTCATCAATATTCCGCCGCATATACCCCTCAACAAAATGGTGTAGCCGAGAGGAAGAACCGGACTCTTATGGATATGGCTAGGTCCATGCTAGCGGAGTTTAAGACTCCGCTAAGGTTTTGGGCGGAGGCTATATCCACGGCTTGTCACTCATCCAACCGGCTCTACTTCCGCAAAGGTTTGAACAAGACTCCTTATGAAATCCTCACCGGCAACAAGCCTAACATCTCCTACTTCCGCGTCTTCGGTTGTAAGTGTTTCTATTTGATTAAAGGTTGTCGCCTCACTAAATTCGAATCTAAATCTCTAGAGGGTATTTTTGTTGGTTACGGTGGCGAATCCCACACTTATAGAATCTATGATAAAGCTTCACGGCGCATCATAGAATCTTGTAGTGTGGTGTTCGATGAGAATGACGGCTCCCAAGTGGCGCAATTTCATGTTTCCGATGTAGATGATGAAATTCCTCAAGAAGCCATAAGAAGAATGGGTGTGGGATTCTTCCGCCCCATTGAGGAACCCCTTGTGGTGGATCGAGAAGGACAATGCTCTACTCAAGTGGAGCCTTCATCTACACAAGAAACCGTTGCCCAAGAAGAGCAAGTTGCACCAACCCAAGAACAAGTTGAAGACCCTCAACCCGTTGATCAAGTTGCTATGCAAGATTCAAACTCTCCATCTCATGACGCTAGCCAAGATCAAGACCTTGCTCAACCATCTTCTTCAAATGTTGAAGCCGAGCCCATTGATGATCAAGGTCAACCTTCCGGTCAAGACGGGGACTCAAATGATCAAGATGATCAAGTGATACCTCCAAGATGCAATGAGGATATCGAAGCCCGTCGTCAAGCTCGAGTTGCAAGAACCATGGAACTTCGTGAACATTTCCTTGATAAGGTTATTGGTGATGTGAGAGGCAAGGTGTCCACCCGGAGGCAATTGGCAAATTTTAGTGATCATCAAGCTCATATTGCCATGTTTGAACCAAAGAAGGTTGCCGAAGCTCTTGAAGATCCGGATTGGTTGCTAGCAATGCATGAAGAACTCAACAATTTCGAGCGCAACAAAGTTTGGAAGTTAGTTGAGAAGCCAAAGGAGTGCCGCAATGTTATAGGCACAAAGTGGATTTTCAAGAACAAGCAAGATGAGCATGGCATGGTGGTGAGGAACAAGGCTCGTTTGGTGGCTCAAGGGTACTCTCAAGTTGAAGGCATTGATTTTGGAGAGACCTATGCTCCCGTGGCTCGTCTTGAGTCCATCCGTATCCTCCTTGCTTATGCTTCTTGCTATAACTTCAAATTGCAACAAATGGATGTTAAAAGTGCTTTTCTTAATGGTCCTTTGAAAGAGTTGGTATTCGTTAAGCAACCCCCGGGATTTGAGGACCCCAACTTCCCTAACCATGTCTACAAGCTCGATAAGGCGCTCTATGGACTTAAGCAAGCACCACGTGCGTGGTATGAGCACCTTAGAGAGTTATTGTTAGACCGTGGGTTTGAAGTTGGGCAAATCGATCCCACTCTTTTTACTAAGAGGGTTAAAGGGGAGCTTTTCGTATGCCAACTATATGTTGATGATATTATCTTTGGCTCATCTAACAAAGCTTTTAATGATGAATTTGCAAAGCTTATGACCGATAGGTTTGAGATGTCTATGATGGGCGAGTTGAAGTTCTTCCTTGGATTTGAGATCAAGCAATTGAGAGGAGGAACTTTTATTAGCCAAGCAAAGTATATCCAAGACATGCTCAAGAGATTCAATATGGTGGATGCTAAGGAGAAGAAGACTCCTATGGATACCAAGTGCCATCTACAACTTAACCCAAAGGGTATAGATGTGGATCAAAAGCTCTACCGCTCCATGATAGGTTCGTTGCTTTACCTTTGTGCATCTAGACCCGATATTGTGTTGAGTGTAGGTGTGTGTGCAAGGTATCAAGCGGCTCCTAAAGAAAGCCACATGTTGGCGGTCAAGAGAATCCTACGATATTTAATTCATACCCCAAGGTTTGGTTTGTGGTATCCAAGGGATTCATCTTTCACTCTTCGGGGTTTCACGGATTCGGATTGGGCCGGTGATCAAGATGATAGGAAATCAACTTCCGGGGCTTGCCAATTTCTTGGTGGGTCTTTGGTGAGTTGGTCTTCTAAGAAGCAAAATTGCATTTCCCTCTCCACCGCCGAAGCCGAGTATGTTGCCGCCGCAAGTGCATGCACTCAATTGTTATGGATGAGGCAAACTTTGAAGGAGTACGGTGTCACTTGTGACAAAGTGCCTCTTTTGTGTGACAATGAGAGTGCTATCAAGATTGCTTACAACCCGGTGCAACACTCAAGAACCAAGCACATTGAGATTCGTCATCATTTCATTCGAGATCATGTTGCCCGTGGAGACATTGAGCTTGCTTATGTGCCAACCAAGGACCAACTTGCCGATATATTCACGAAGCCACTTGATGAAGCAAGATTCACTTATTTGAGGAATGAACTAAATATCGTGGATTCGAGGAGCTTGACTTGACCATCTTGCATACACACCTATAGTTTCAACTTCTATCTTGGTTTAGGTGTAGGCATGGACATAGGGGGAGTGTTGTCCTAACTATTGGGCTCTCCCTCCCCCCATTATGCCTAGATTAATGCATTCATTGTTCTACTCTATATTCAATTCATGAATTGTGAGCTTAAATGATGAGTTGGTAGTGAGAACCCAAGATACATCTTCGCGGTGTCTCACTCCTTTATACTCATATATGGTGGCTTCGGCCACCGACCTCCTCATGTGAGGAGTTGGATCTTAGTTGGTGTTCATTTGGAGTTTTTAGACCTATAAGTGTCACTATGTGTGTGCTATGGAAAATCACTCATGCTTGGCCTTTCACCTTTGCATCTTGCAAACATGAGTGTCGTACCATATTAAGACAGGTTGAGATCTTATCCTAAGCCCCAACGTATCCCTGAACCATTGCTTTCAATCACTCGTGTCCAGTTTTTGTGTGTGGCAGTTTTATCTTGGACATCTCTGGCGGCAGGCCGGAAATTCCGCCCTTAGGGGCCGGAATTTCTGGGGGCCGGAATTTCCGCCCTTCGGGCCGGAATTTCCGGTCTAAGTGACCGGGCTCCTTTTAACGGGGGCCGCGGGGTGAACTGCTCTCACGAGCAGTTCTTCCACCTCCCGCGCCCCTTCTTTCTCTCTCCGCCCGGGAGCCCTTGCCATTGGACGATCTCCACCGGGCCGCCTCCGCCCCGGATTCCACCGGTTTTTGGCCGGATTCGCATCTCCTCGTCGAGGGGATTCTTCTCCTCCGCTTGCTTTTCGCCATGGACGCCGGTAACTACCTCTATTTTTGAATCTAGGACGAACTCAAACTTCGTTTAACCTAGTCGATTTAGATGGTATTTGCTAGTTTCCTTCGGTTGAATTGCTCCATTAGGCTAGTTCTCTCCTTGCCTAGTAGTGATTTGAAAGTAGTGCGGATTTTCGCTCAGATTCAACGGAATTTCCGCCCGCTGCACAAGACCGGAACTTCCGGTGTGCAGCGGCCGGAACTTCCGGCCGGCCGGAATTTCCGCCCCTTCTGGGCCGGAATTTCCGGTGTGAACCTGAACCAAAATTATTACTTTCTTCTCACTGCTATGTCCTTTTTAGCCGCCGGACACGAGTGCTTATCTATGCTTTCCCGTCTTTCTATTCTTCTTCCTGCAGGTGGTTCTTCATCTCGTCGTCGCTTCAAGCGTGCGGCCTCTCGCCCTCCTCGCAGCACTCCTCGCCCTGATGACATCGAGTTTGATTCTGAGTCTGACCAGGAGACTTTGGCCTCACGCCGCTCTCAGATTGACAAGCAGCGCAAGAAGAAGAAGGCAGTGCAGGTTGTGATCAGTGATATGAGGAAGTCTGAGTTCATTGAGTGGCGCAAGACGGACTTTTATGCTGAGCCTCGGGATCTGGAGATTGACAATTGTTTCTGGTGCCATGAGCAGGAGATCCTCTTCAAGGAAGTGTATATGGCCATGTCAGAAAAGAAGAGGGTTTGCCCCATGAAGGCTATTGACTTTGATCACCTGATGAAGAAGGAAGATTACTTTGGGACTGCTATCCGCGTTGTGGACTGTTTGGGACTGAGGAATCTGATGGATACCGAGTGCAACTACAATGTCACCATGATCCAGCAGTTTTATGCGACCGTGGTGTTTGACACGGATGTGAATATTGGTATGACTTGGATGTCTGACGCCCATATGCTCACCTCCAACTTCAGGGAGTTTGCTGCCATTCTTGGTTACCCATTTTCTGCCTCCCATCTCAATGAGGGGTCTCGCATGCATCTCATTGGGTGCGCTTATGACAAGAATCAGCTGAAGGAACTTTATAGTGATGAGAGCAAGGTTGGGAGCACCACTGGACTTCTTCCTCTCTATGACATTCTCTTGCGCATGTTCCGGGAGTCCATTGCTCCAAGTGCAGGTAACAACGATGCTATTCGTGGAGGGCTTGTGAATCTTCTTCACTTTGCTCATGAGACAGCTACTCAGGGTACCCTTCGCCCCAATGCGAACCCTGTGGATGTTATGGACTATATCTTCAATGAGATGTATGACTCTGTGATCAACAAGAAGGTGCCTCCTTATGCACCTTATGTGATGAAGCTCATCAAGGCCAAGTATCCGTTTTCTGATGATGTTGTGGATCCCGATGTGGAGCTTACCTGTGAGACTCATGGAAGGGTCAAGATGAACCGGAAGTCTGCTCATCTCACTCGTGGTGCCTCTTCAGCCCGTCGTGCTCCCCCCGCGCCTCGTGTTCCTCCTAGTGCTCCTGAGAGCTCATCTTCTGCGGGTGGGGCTCGCCCTAGGCGCTCTTGGATCAAGCGTGCTCTCGAGAAGATTTTGTGCATGGAGGTGGCTATTCACAAGGAGAATTATCATGGCTACGCCGAGCGCCGTTTGATTTTGCAGAATCAGCATCAGATCATGGCTCATCTTTAGATGCCTCCACCACCACCTAAGCAGCAGGTTCAGCCCCTTGTTCGCTACAAGAACTGGAACAACAAGTATGTGGACTGGACTGTTGATGTGTCTGAGGATGATGACAGTGAGGAGGAGGAGGAGGGGTCCGAGGCCACGGCTTCGGAGTGACTTTTCTGGGACGTTTGTAGCATCGCTCTTTTCCCTTTTTGGTATCTTGATGCCAAAGGGGGAGAAGTAGTTCTTAGGCTTCGGGCATTTGCATGGGTTGGGCACAAGCTTCTCTTCGTCTTATTTGCCTCTTCTAAGCTTGTGCCTATGTATCTTTCTTTTTCATAGTGGAACTTTGTGATGTGTGGTGTAAGACATGCAAACCGTTGTGATCTACTTCATGTTATATCTTTTATTGTGTTATGTATGCTCCTATCTAGGGGGAGCTCCCGTCGAGGGGGAGCCCCATTTATTCTTGTGTGTGTGTTGTCATCAATCACCAAAAAGGGGGAGATTGAAAGAACATCTCTTAGTTTTGGTGATTTAATGACAACACATATTATGGGCTAATCATATTTGGTTAGTGTGTTGACAGGTTTTTTAGGTGGTTAGACCCAGTTGGTGAAAAGATCGAAGTTATGATCCTCGTCGAAGAAGAAGGATAGGGTTTCTGTTGTTTCAGGACCGGAAGTTCCGGCCCTCTGGGCGGAATTTCCGGTGGGCGGAAATTCCGGCCTAGGGCGGAAGTTCCGGCCCCAGAGCGAAATCGACTAAGTCACCTTGGGATCCCTCTCTGGAGGGGTCCCGGAACTTCTCCCCGGAAGTTCCCCCGGAAATTTCCGGTGGGGCGGAAATTCCGGCTCCCAGGCCGGAAGTTCCGGCCCGTGGAAATTTCGGGTGGAAAATCGACTAAGTCATATTTGGGATCCCTCTCTGGAGGGGTCCCGGAACTTCCCTCCGGAAGTTCCCCCGGAAATTTCCGGTGGGGCGGAAATTCCGGCCTCAAGGCCGGAAGTTCCGGCCCAAGGAAATTTCTCGTGGAATTTTGGCTAAGTCATTTTGGGAACCCTCTCTGGAGGGGTCCCGGAACTTTCATCCGGAAGTTACCCCGGAAATTTCCGGTGGGGCGGAAATTCCGGCCTTCTGGCCGGAAGTTCCGGTCCCTGGAAATTTCTGTGGGTTTTCGACTAAGTCTTTTCGGGGATCCCTCTCTGGAGGGGTCCCGGAGGTTGTGGGCGGAAGTTCTCTCCGGAGATTTCCGGCCCACCGGAAATTCCGGTCTACCGACCGGAAGTTCCGGCCCTTGGCCGGAACTTCCGGCCTCCCGACTCCTGTAACGGCTAGAAATCCTGGAGGGGTATAAATACCCCTCCACCTACCTCCAGCCCCCTTAGCTCTTGCATCCTCTCTCTTCATTAAAAGCAAAAGCTCATAATTGCAAGATCTCTCAACTCCTCCAACCAAAAGCTTTGATTCTTGGAGGATTGAAGGAGGAGGACCCGATCTACATCTTCACCAAGCCGTTTTTCATTTCCCCCTCATTCACTTGAGGGATTTCTCTTCTAGGGTTAGCTTTGTGTTACCCTAGATTCTTGTGCTCACTTGTTGTTGTAATTGTAACAGAGTGTTGATTTGGGAGCCCCCAATTAAGTTGTGGGTGTGTGCCCCAAGAACGTTGTAAGGGCTCCGGATTCCGCCTTGAAGGACTCCGATAGTGGAAGGTGAACTAGGCCTTTGTGGCGAGGTTCATCGGAGAATAGGGTGAGGCCTTTGTGGCTTTGAGTAGGCCTTCGTGGCGAGCTCACACCCCTCCAACGAGACGTACTCCCTTAACAAGGAGGAACTCGGGAATACATCCTTGTCTCCGCGTGCTTCCATTTCGGTTATCTCTTTCCTCCCTTATCTCCATATTGTGTTTCTTGCTTAGTTGTCTTTGTCCTTGTCATATAGATAAATTCACCGTAGTTGCATATCTAGAGAATTTATCTTTTATGTCAAGCCTAAATTGAAAAAGAAATAAAAATTGGGTAGCACCTATTCACCCCCCCCCCCTCTAGGTGCCCATACGATCCCCTTTCACCTGGGCCGCTAATCTAAGCCATGCATCATTCATGGTGGAAATTTACTTACATGCTATTGTGAACCTTCAGTGATGCACCTCATAATAAAAAGCTATATCAATAGTAAATAAAAAGGATGTTGAGATTGTTCATTATGTTTGTTTGTCTTGTCATTTTGACATGGGCTTGTTCCATGTCCTGGGACAAGAGGTACCCCAGTTGACCCTCTTGATGACGCTATTTTTACAATGACTTTAACTTGAACTTGCTTGGTAGCCCAAATTGAGTAACACCATGGTGTAGGTACTCGTATTCACGGGGCATGAAGCTTTCAACCCATACTTTGTCAAGCACACTACTCATATTTGCTTTCACTTTTAAACTTTAACCATTCAAGATGTTATGATGGGGGTAATGAGAGCTTTACACCAATGAATACCACATTGCAAACATTAACTCAAGTAGAAGCATTTGGAAGTTAGATGAAACTTATTCATGTTTTACCTCTACTCATTTATATATCTTTCCAAAGTGTCCACCTTTTATATTCAGATTTACAAGAGTACTCTATGACCATCATAGGATGTTTTTACTTTTCATTATGCATACATTTGGTCCATAGTACTTTCTTCTATGTTGCACTTTGTGAATTATCATTGAACATCCTTACATTGAATATTTGATATCACTTTATAATGTTTCTTGCATATTGCTACTCCTTTGAAGAATGAATCATTTGACTTTATACAGCAATAGTAATCATCTTTGATATCCATTGATAGTATTAAAATGCAAAGTCCATGTTAGTTTTATCACCTTCATACTCGAGGACGAGTATAGGTTAAGTTTGGGGATGTTGATGCATGTAAAATGCATACATGAACTTTGCATTATAATACTCATATTTGCATCATATAAGGGTTATATCATTGTTTTATAATGATTTTGGGAAGATTTCACAGTTTTCCTATTTTTCTGGAATTAACCCTGCACTGGCAGAAAACCCTATTTTCTATATTTTGATGTTTTAGGGACCCAAACGACGTCCAAATGACTTGAAAATTTACGAGCATCAGTTTTTGGAAAGAACAAAGCGTAGGAGCGAAGGAAGCGAAAAAGTGGAAGCCCGAAGGCCAAAAGAGGTGGGCCCATGCGGCCAGATTCCTTGGCCGCGTGGGACCCATCAACTTGGCCCTCGTGGCTCCGTTGCCGTCGATCTTTCTTCCAGAAGCTTCGTCTTGACCTAAAACCGACTATAAAAATAGTCCCCCGATGAGTTTCACAAGGGGGCGGCGGAGAAACACAAACCCACGAAACAGAGTCAGAAGGCTGCCGCCGGAGAAGATCGGAGGGGGGAAATGCCGCCGGAATCGCCTCCGGAGGGCTCCACCCCCCCTCCGGCGTGTTCATCATCAACATCTACAGCAAGATCATCTCCATCTCTCCACTGTAAACTCATGGCAAACATGATGTGTGATGCAATATACTATTCCCTTGATCTATTGTGTCTCCCCATCTATGTTTGAGAAGTGATTGGTTCATGGCAATAGTGAAATGGTTCGTTGTTTGGTTGCATACAAGTTTTGATATCTTTTATGATTGTCTTTATGTACAATATATGAGTGCACGCATATGTTGGGGAATACATGTAAGGTGATCACTGGTAATGTAATGGAGTGAGGGAGACTTGGGAGGACATGTAAACCTGAGACCGAGTCATGAAGTTACTTTATTGGGGGATATACATAGGGGACCTTAGAACTTAAGGCTATGGTGGGACTTTTATGTCTTAATGAATCTTGTGCAGTCATTTACTTGGCCATAAGAACCATCATAAGGGGTTTTAGTTCATTTACTTGGCTACACCTATTTATGGCTCCTTCCTAGAAGAAACAATTAAGACTAAAACATGTGCTTCACTAATTGTGACAACCACACGAATGAAATAACAATTGCTAGAACATTTGCTCCCTTGAGATATCTGCTACTTTAGATATTTGCTACTTGCTACTTTGAGAAACTTGCTAGAGAAAACTGCTGAGAGAAACTTGCTCTGAGAAACTTGCGTTCGAAGCTTGATTGAGAAACTTGTTACTAGATAAACCCATTCCACATCACTTGCTTTCATTAGTTAGTTCCTTTCATATTTAAACTTATTGCTTTGCACAAACGGCCATATAAGAGGGTTATAGGGCTTTAGAGAATAGATAGTTTACCTTCAGCTCCTCGTGGGTTCGACACTCAAATACTTATCGAATTGTGCTACAGTGATTCCTTGCTCTTGGGGATTATCAGCTGGGACGCAAGTGATTGGGCAAGCAGGATCGGGTCTGAGGGTGTATACACGGTGTCGTCATCGTCCAGAGTGACATAGAGAGGAGCGGGAGCACCCTAGGCATGCTGGAGAGGTGGGGCATGGCTGGCAGCCGGAGGTATTTGTCCGCGGTTCAGCAGCTCGGGACGGAGAGAGAGAAGAGGGTGTCGAAATCGTTGTGATCCTGGTCGCACGCGAGTAAATTTTTAAGAAGAGTGGACGGAGAGGCGCGCGACCAGTTGGTCGGAACGCGCGATGTGGTCACCGTGCTCTGGGTGGAGGGACGGTGCTCGGGTCACACACGAAATGAGAAGGAGGGAGAGCGGGGTTACGCCAGTAGTTTAATAGGTAGGTGGCGAGGCTTTTGGTGCAAGACGAAAGGCTAGGGTTGCTCTTTCAGCGGGAACGCGACGGACAGCCCAGCGGCGGTGAGCGTGGATAGGACGAGAAAGATATCGTCATAAAGAGGCGATCGGTTTAGGAGCGAGGTTGTCCAATGCAGAGAGGATTGGCAGGGATGCACTATGGCGTGACCTTGAGAACTGGCGAGCTCGATTGCTTCCGGGGCAAGGTGGGGTGACCATTGTGGAGAGAGAGAGAGGCCAGAGGGGGATGGAGGGGGTAGGCTCGGCGTGCCACTGTCAGGTGGGCCGCGGTGGGTGTGCAGGGACAGGAAAGACACCCATTGGGGGTGAGGGGAAGAGAGAGTAAGTAAGGGGGAGATGGGTGGGCTAGGGTTCGGTGTTTGCCAAGATTTGGCAAGATCTGGTCTCCCCCTAGCTAGGCTTCAGAGTGGGACGTGGTTGGGCAGTGAGGGGTGAGGTGAAGGAACTAAATGGACAAGGGCCATACTGCTTTACCACTGGTTTGTTTTGGTTTTGGAAATTTGAAGATTCAGCCCACAAGGTGTTCGATAGAATGCTTACTTGAATTTCTAAATTTGTTTTAGGTGATTTGAGCTCACATCTGTGTTTATAATGGTATTAGAACTGTCATGGATTTTTCCTAGATTTTGTTTTTGTATAAAATAAAATATCGTTTCCTTTATTTTCCAAGATTTAAAGGAAATAGGATTTAAGATTTTCAATTAAATATGGTTTTGAATTTATTTTGGACAAAAGGGGTGATAACAAGAATAGGGGTGAGATCCCAACTCATCTCGTCTGAATTTTATGAAAGATTTAATTTATTTGAAAAGAATGGAGACTAGGTATGAAGGGTTATTGAGATGAACCCTTTTTATAAATCCTTTTTGAAATTAAGCTTTGTAGAGGATAGCTTTGGTTTTATTTTGTGTCACAACACATACTTTGTCATATTAATATACGATGGAGTATTCGTGTTTAAATGATTTGTTTTTAGTTGGTAGGTTTCATAGATCACAACCTTGTAAGGTTGAACAAACAAAGCTCACAAGTAGACATTGATTTCAAACATCACAAAAGGTTCAATCAAAGCAAGTAAGTCAAGCATAAGCATGACAAGCAATTGAAAATCAATTTAAATTCAAACACTCAATATATTTGTGAGATGGTGGTCAAGTGTGGTCAAGACAAGATGGTTGAATATATGATCAACTAATAATTTGATATTTTCCAAAAGGCTTGAGGGTGGAAGAAAAATATATGGGATAATATATTTCCCACTTGTAGTATTTTTAAAGAATGTTTTAAAATAAGGGTTTAAATACTTGTAAAAGTACTAGGGTAGAAATATGTAGGAAAAGGTACCATATAGATCTCCCTATTTTATAAGCATGTAGTTTTGGAAATATTTTTGTTTTATCAAATACTAGGCCTTTGGGTTGGTTGCTAAAAGCAAAGTACCTTTTTAAAAGAGGTTAGGCCAAAATAAGGCTTTAGAAAATCTAAGAGATATTTTCTTGTCATGACATGATCACAAGGGTTATAGTTCAATTTTTCAAAGGTTGACTTAAGGTGATCATCAACATAAACAACACAACACACATGGTTAATCATGCAATTGGATGGAAAATGTAACCACTCGTGAAGGATTTCAAAAAGTTTTTGTTGGTTCTGATTTTCAGGTCATTTAAGACTGTGTGTTTTTCTTAGTTCCAAAATTTGGGATGTTATAGGACCCTCGATAAAAGGAAATATTACAATAGTCCCAACTTTTAACAGATCAAGTCCTCTACTGCCGCCAACAAACAGCAATATCGAGCCACGGCCATCCGCTCTGGTGCCGGGGACAAAACCACTTGGAACTGGAGGGAAGGGGATGTCGTCGCGATCTTGAAGAAGGACCTCCACACGGAGGTTGTATTAACGATGGCCTTCGTTGCCAGCTTCGATGACCACCGAATGGTTTCCAGAGTCGGTCGCTAGCCTGGACGTCGGTGTACACCAATTTGCAGCATCACTACTCCACAATCGTCAGAGATCAGACCATGCATCGCAGCCTCCATCTCCCCCCATACGCCATGGCGTCTTGAGGAAGAAGATGCAGCTCAACTCACCCCAAATCTCTAGCTCCCAACAAACCAAGTCTCCGTCCACCAGTAGCAGCAGAAACCCGGCGAGCGGGCATTATTGGAGGAGTTGTGTGGTGTCTTCATCGCCGCTGCCCTCGGCTCCCTCCATGGGAGAACCACCGCAAGGACAAGAACCACCACACAGAGCTAGGCCTGACCAGAACTGCCCCACTCCAAAACTCTGACGCGTACCTTATTGGGAGGGATGTGGGAGTCCTTCAACCACCCTTGCGCCTCCGCCTTCCACCAACGGAGCGCAGCGAGGCAGAGGAAGCCCTCGGGACGATGGATCTGGTCGCCAAGATCCACCAACCTACCCTCAAACGACATATAGCCAAAGACTACAAACCGTAACCTAGGCTATAGCTACCATGCACAACCCACGCTGCGCATCCTCATCCATGTTGGATGGCAACGCTGCCAGAGAGGAAAGGGGAGCAAGTCGGGGGTGAAAATTGGGGACGAAAGTCGACTCTCAAGAGGAGAGGTGAGAGACGGCTATGTGGGAATGTGCAGCACAGCTGAGAGGGGCGCCTTAGATATACTCCTCAAGACACCCACCCAGAGCACTTTTAGCTGAGGCCGAAAATCGTTCTTCAGCTTAGCCTCCATCGGTCTGCACGGGGTCATTCTTCAACTGATGCATTCTTCTGTTATTTTGTATGCTCCAAAATCGTTGGGCTATTGTCCGTCACCCTGTTAGAAAATGACCGATAGATCAAATGTGAAAAGTCATGACTGCTTGTGTCATCGTGCATACCATGATTGTGGTGAGTGAGCATGAGATCAACGAATATTGATCTGGAGTGGGACTTCACGTGCCATCTTGGCGAACCAAATCCCGTAGTCTTTTCCAAGTTCACAGGCTTCCTCACCATGCATACTGAATTTCATGGCAAACATGTTTATCGGCTTCCTCACCATGCATACTGAATTTCATGGCAAACATGTTTATCGGCAACTACGAGATGATCTAGTTGAGCACCTGTAAACCCTCAAATGGCACCAATAGTTTGATTGCCACGTGTTAGTGGCTTGAAATTTCTAGTTTTCCAAACTTTTCGAATATTATTTCAATTTGAATTATTGTATTAACTATATTATTTTAATGTTTAACTTGTTGTTTAATCAGAAAGTGTCTTTGGCTCTTGGGGACCAGTGGTCTTGCTAGTTTAAGAAATTTAGAATAAATATTTACAAGTTTCCAAAAAAATTGAACATAATCCTAGATGTACCTAATGGTGTATCTCACAAACATGTAAAATATCCAACACCAAATAGTTTATATTCTGAGCTACAAAAAAATGACAATCTAAAAAAAATAGAGATTTACAAATATGCATACTCAGATTCACACATTTGTCGTTTTCATGTAGCTCAGGATACATAGTATTTGAAGCTGTTTTTTTGCATGTTTATGTAATACACTATTAGTTACATCCGAGATTTTTTTTTCAATGTTTTTTAGAACTTGTAAATATTTATTTCGATTTTTTTTTTTTAAACATCAGGATCACTTAAGCTCGAGAGCACAAAATCTCCACTCTAATTTCAATGGCGCTAGAAAGCAAAAGAATGGCTGAAGTGGCTGTCACTCCATGTCCATGGACACCATGGCTGACCGAAAGGCAACCGGTTACAAGAGCTCAAGCGAGGGCACAGGAAGAGCTTTTGAAATCGCTGCTTGGTTGCTACCCTCAAGAGCTCCCTAGCATCTGTTGGTTGCTTCCCTGAATCGCTGCTTGTGGTAGACAACTCCCTGAATTGTTCTAAACTTTGCTACGATGCAACCACCCCGAAATATCCTCGGCCCAAGGACCGCAGTTATACTATGTGGCATAACAGGAGAAGTTGTAAGCCAGCGTCAACTATCCCAAACCTTGAAGAACATCTCTGGCTCTCTGCACTACAAATGGTAGCTTCACAACATCTCTTCTTTATTTGACCAGCTGGGCATGACACGAACATCAAAGATGGTTTATTCAAAGGAAATCATGAATGCTACATGAAGCTGAAGCACCATAAGATATATTGACACAGCTCATTTCAGTACCAAGAAAAGCTCACATAGCTGACGAGTACAAGAACAATTAGTAACGATAATAATAACATTGTATCAGAACAGATCCATTGTCTTGTCACAAAGGAATTTATTCTTCAGCACTGACCGCAAAGTCCAGCCAGATAACAGCAAGTTCCAGGTACAACGGCTTGCAAGAAACACAAGAACATTTGAAAACATCTGTAGGAAGGAATACGTCACCATGGCACCAGATCTTTATTCATCATCTGTGCGGAGAGCTGCAACATGAAGAACCTAGTTAGTTTCAAGAGAACAAAACATAATCTTACAGATGAAGAGGCCAACACAATATATTTAAAACACAAGAAAAGAACCTCATTTAGTTCTGCTTGGTTTATAAACAAATAACTAGTTGTAAGTATAAAACTTGACCACCATGAAGAAAATAAGAAACTAGTTGTATAAGCAAACTTGTTACCGAATTATCAAAGAAATCAAATATAAAGCATAAATATTTAATGCAATACTTCATGGAAATCAATACAATCACCTGGGCATCCAAAATATCCAACAAGATCTACTTCTGCGGTTCATGTAGTTGAAACTAGCAACTTACAAGTACACTATAGATTATGCTTATATGAAACTAGAACTCCCTCCTATGCTACAGATGCTTAAAAACTTAACTGCACCTAGCCATCTGTTCAATAAGGCATGATAAATCTTTAGGCATTTGCAGGACAGTGAAGCACGGATAGAGATATTGAAAACTGATCCTACTAATCATCACATTAGCACTCACTGTTAGTGAACATGCATATGTGTTTTCCGTCCTAGGTGTGAGGGATTTCATTTATTCACGCACTCGTGGTTATGAGTGATCATGTGAGCAGTGGACAGAGATAAAACAGATTCAGCTCGTGATATGTTCCTGGGGTCGGGGGAATAATATCTATGATACAAGCTCAGAGAGATTGATTGATAAACACGCCTGCAATACAAAAACAGGATTCACATGGGCATTACGTTGCAATCCTGTAATTTTCCTATTCCGGCTTTTTTAGAATCCTACGAATCAAAGAGGTCCTAAACCTGTATTACATCGATAGCTAACTTAGGGTGTGTTTGGAAGTCCTCCAGCTTCCAGCTTCCCAAAAATTCACTGCAGAGCGGTGCCGAACAGCCCAGCTCCGCAGAGGTAGATCCGAGAAGCTGAACAAGTTTGCTACACAGAACTCAGAGCACCTCTTTTGCAAATTCACGAATCAGCAAATGGCGGAGCAGCAAGAAATTACGGAGGCATGCCACCGCCAAGTCAAAAGAAAACGATTCGTTCTACTTCCATTCAACCCCAAGCGAGGCAATGTTCCAGATCCAATCTGAAAACGCCCCGAGCTATACCATCTTCCCTGTCTCATCCCCGTGACCCAACACGCACGCTCGCGCCGCCACCCGACAGTGCCGGAATCCAGCCGCAGCTGCAAAACCTTTGCCCGCACGCTCGCGCGCGGTTCGAAGAGCTTGGGGGCGGAGGTCGAGTTTCGTAGGCGCATGCGCTGGAAGGTGCATGGAGGCACTCGTCGCGGAGCTCGCCGATGAGCGGTGGCAGACTGAGGCGGAGGAGCAGATTCCTGGGCAGATGCGGCGGCGACGAGATCCGTTTTGACGGATCGCTGGAGAAGACGACCAAGAAATATAAAACAAAATAGAAGAAAATGAGGGATTGCACCGAGCTGGTCACGTGGGCTGAATTTCTCCCATTCCAGTGGGTCCAAATCATCCTAATGGGCCTCCAGCCCACTCGAAAAAGGCAGAGCAGCGGCGAACGTTTCTAGCTCCGGCCAGGAAGCAGGAAGTGCTATTCTGAAGTCGGATCGGTGGAGTTTGGGAAGCCAGAGGACTTCCGAACACGCCCTTAAGGTTGTAAGGGGTAACAAGGGCTCCTCATTTGTTTTCTACACTAAGAAGAGCCTAAGCAGAAGATATAAATAAAGCATCCCAAAAACCAAGAATGTGGTGCCTAATCCTCAAAACATCCTTTGCGCATGGCAAAAGAAAATCTATGCACACCACATTTCCATGAAACAAACAAAACAATGATGCTCGCAGACAAGTGCCGTTGGCAATTACAGCACCAACTCGTCGATGTGCAAGAGGAACACATGACGACGGGCACGAAACAGCACCATCATTCCTGATCGCTTATACTCTCTCCGTTAGATCAATCTAGACATTTAAATCGCTAGTGCTCTATCAAGTATATTAGATCCCCCAAGATATAATCCACATTTAAAAGTACAAGACAAATGCACGAACCCTAGATCCATCCCGACACACACGAAACAGACGAACCAGGGGAACCAAATCGGATCGAGGACGCAAGAGAAAGGATGGGATCGGGCGGAGATCTTACTGGGCTTCTCCTGCTTTTCGTCGGACCACTTGGAGAGGGAGAAGTGGACCTTCTCGCGGGAGGCGACCTCGGACTTGAAGGGCTCCTTGAGGCAGCTCCGCACCAGGGCCGCGCAGACGTTGGAGTAGCCGATATAGGTCATCCCCGCCGCACGCCAAAAGGGCACCGCTGCCGTTGTCGCCGACATCGTCGCCTCCGCTTCCTTCCCTCTGCTCGCGCCGCCGCCGCCGATGGAGATGGGGAAATGTGCGAGGATGCAAGTGAGAGAGCGTCTGGAATCTGGGCTGCAGAAGTTGCTTCTTGTTATGTTAGGGGGTAATGGGCTGGGCTGTTTCTTATGTCAGCCGGTTCCTTCTCCACATTAGCCTGTTCGACCCGACAAAGACGGCCGAGACCCGGTTCGAATCGATCATTAGGGCTGTCAAAATAGTTCGAGCTCGTCAAACCGTTCGAGCTTGACTCGTTAAAGATTCGGCTCGTGCTTGGCTCGAGGCCTTAACAAGCCGAACTCAAGCCTGGATTGAAGCTCGCAAGCTTTCTGGTTCGAGCTCGAGCAGTTCGATAAAAATTCGGCAAGACGTGTACGCAGCAAGATGCAGTCTGTTTTTTTTGTGAGGGGACGTGTACCCAGCGTATAACGTGCTTATCCCAATGGCCAATGCCCCAATCTATATACCTACCTAATAATAAAAGCAATAAGCCTTCCGCAGTTTGGTTTAGTACGTCATCCAAATTACCCCTCAAGTTGTATATAATTACCCACCTATGCCACTTGTAAGTTAAAAAACGTTTCAGAATATTTCCACACAAAAAAAACAACTGTTTGGGCCGTCGCCCACACGCCACACCGATTGGTATTTTCTTTCCGTCGTCACAATCGAACGCAATCTCCTCCCCTACTATACTTTATACGCGCGCTCCATCGATCTATCTTTTCTGTTCTGTTTCTATCTTCCTCCCGCACTATTTTCGATCGTGGATTTATCCTCCTGCACGATTTCGATAGGATTCCAGCGCAGGAGTAGCCGATGGATCCCTCTCCTCCGTCACCTCCACACAAAAAAACAATTGTTTGGGCCGTCGCCCACACGCCACACCGATTGGTATTTTCTTTCCGTCGTCACAATCGAACGCAATCTCCTCCCCTACTATACTTTATACGCGCGCTCCATCGATCTATCTTTTCTGTTCTGTTTCTATCTTCCTCCCGCACTATTTTCGATCGCGGATTTATCCTCCTGCACGATTTCGATAGGATTCCAGCGCAGGAGTAGCCGATGGATCCCTCTCCTCCGTCACCTGGATCCTACACGGACGGGCGGCGCCCAGGCTTTGGCTAGCAGGCGTGCACGGGTAGCGACGCGCATACCGCGCGCCCCATCCTTGACGTTTGTAAGGCGACAGCGCCGGCGCAAGATCGCGTCATGCTCATGCTTGCTACCCCGTATTCGACTTCCGCGCCGGGTTTAGCGATACGGAGCTGCGGTTTTTGAGGAGACGCCACGCACCGGGGAGCCCCACCGTCGTCATCTGCGTCACTGCGTGATCGCCAGAGGCACCTACGACGCACTCGCCCGGTTCGACGCCTCCCGGAGCTCGACCAGTGTGGCGTTTTTAGTCGACCCTGCCGCGGCGAGGGCCGTCGAGAGCGAGGCGTTCCTGGACCTGGAGACTGCCAGGAACAACCCACATACAGGGTCTTGGGTGAGGAGCTTCCACCGCCGGCAACGGCTTCCACTCAGCCAGCCGGCCAGCCAATCCGAGCGCGGTTTTTCCACAACGTCGTGGAGGTACCCGTCCTATCCTGACCCTCCATCGATTGAGATCCGGGAAAAGCGGATATCTGTTGACTCGTCCGTTCGGTAGGCTAATTCTTTAGAAACTGTCTAAGTGTTCTCAACTAAAATATTATTGGACATAATGGCTCCCTTAAGGGGACCGCGCCTCGCCCCCTTTTCACATGGCTGCCTCTTTTTTCTCGACCAGAATGGTTGAGCTCACTCCCTTGCTCGGCGCCGCCGCCGCCTCACCTCACTCCCTAGCTCGGCGAGACGCCGCCTCACCTCACTCTCTGGCTAGCCGCCGCCTCACCTGTCACTCCCTGGCTCGCCGCCGCCGCCTCCTTACCTCACTCTCTAGCTTGGCGCCGCCACCGCTTTCATCTCACTCCCTCGGACGGCGCCGCCCCGGCTTTCACCTCACTCCATCGCGCATCGCCTCTGTCGCTGTTAGCTCACTCCCTCGCACATCGCCGCCGCCTCACAAGCTTTCTCCTCTCCCCCACCCGTATCCTCGCTGCCTTCCCCGGAGCCATGCTCTTACCAGCCATGGACGGAATGAATTCTTACACCGAGCTCCTCGCCAGCGTCGGTGTTCCCGGATCCACGAGGTTAGTTCTCGGCTAGCGTCTGTGTTCGTCCTGATTCGCTTCACATTTTTTGCCTTTTAACATTTTTTACTTGCCCCTATTTCTTCCAGATTTGGCAATATGGACTTTGGAATATGCGGGCACAGGATGCAGCACCGGTGGATTTGCTGGATATGACGATTCTTTCGACGACGGGGCAAGCTATAGGTAACATTTTTAGTGGAGCGAATCTGTTTGATCCCCGTGGCGACAGGCCTCCGTGCCGACCTCTGCTTGATCCCACCCATCTCCCTCGTTTTCGGCGTCTCTTCCTTCCATCGTCGGCGGCCATGGTGGCCGGCGGCGAGTGGGAGGGAGGTCTGGAGCTGTAGAGTTAGGTTGTTTTACTATTTTCTCTCCTCAAATAAGCTGGATCTAGGGTTCATCTGGCTTTGTTTTCCTCTTCTCAGTCTGTCCATGGCGGCTGGGCTGTTGATGATGGAAGGAAGCCATGTTCTTGGATCTGATGAGTGGAGTCTGGATCGGATGCTTCCCGGGCAGCGCTCCAATAGCTGGGCTGGTACTGTCCCGATTTGGTGCACGGAGCATTTTGAAGGTGACCTCCCCACTGTTCCGGTCAATTTCGAGTTATTCAGCTAAAATGTACCTTGCAGTGCCATTACTGTCTGGCTCCCACTTCAGCTATCTTCCAATGTAGCGATTTATTTAGTTTTGCTAAAGGAAATGTTTCTGCCTTTTATGTGCTAGAGAAAATTCCCATCTTGTGCATTTGCGTTAGTGTGAAAAATACATGAGGCAGAACCTACCAGCGAACTAGATTTGAATATTGACTGTGAGTAATTGATGTGGTTCCTTGCTGTATATGAAGCGTAAGAATGCTTTTCATTCATGTCGGCTAACTGTGTTGGATTTGTCCATGTAAGATTTTTATTCATGTGTGTACAATCCGTTGAATTTGCAAAACTAGAAAACTCTCTCCCATTTACTGTGTTTTACGGGGGGATTTGATTTTTTGCCCCACTTTACCTAGTACATATCCGATTTGCCCTTCATTAGTTTGGCCCTCCCTTTTTGCCACTCTTTTCTTTGATTCTTTCTTATTTGCCCCCTGACATATGGGACCCATGACTAATGACTAGAATACCCCTAGTAGATTAGTATCTGAATGAATGGTTCGAGCTGAGCTGAGCGTTGTTCGTCCCTGGACGCATCGCTGCTTCTGTTCCTCGCCTCGCTGGAAGGAATCAGCGGCGCCGTGGTAGCTATGCGAACGGCGCCTCACAGAGTTCCCAGGTCCATCCCGAGTAGGAACCAGACGGCGGCGGCCGCACCCCGCACGGCGGCCGGAGCTAGAGAGGGCAGGGGAGGCAACTCCCACGGCGGCGGCCGCTTGATTCCGCGGGCTCTGCTCCTCGCTCGGGTTGTGCTCTCGGCTTCTCGCTAGTCCCGCCCAGTCTGACACGCGTCGTCGACGCCATCGCCGTTCCCCTTCTTCTTCCTCATCTGGACATGGTGGACGCTAAGGGGGTGGGTGCTAGGGCAGGAGAGTGGGTGCTAGGGGCATCAGATAGGTGCGAGGGTGGGCGCGGACGGCCACCAGCGGCGCCGTGGTAGCTATGCGAGCGGCGGCGCGGCCGGGAGCTTTCTAGATAGGGTTAATGAGGTCGGGACGAACAAAAGGAAGAACAGGGAAGAAGTCGATTTGGGACGAAACGTACAGGGGTATACTTGTCTCGGACATGTTACCTATTCCCTCAAAAGGCCAAAAAAATTATAAAAGGGCAAATAAGAAAGAAGCAAAGAAAAAAGTGGCAAAAAGGAAGAGCCAAACTAATGATGGGCAAATCGGATATGTACCAGGTAAAGTGGGGTAAAGAATCAAATTCCCCTGTTTTACGATCCTGAAAAATGGAATCGTTTGTTTGAGAAAAATGTTTTGTCATTATGTTAGTTTGCGTTCTGTACCGCAATATCGGGTGTTTGAGATTGAACAAGACATCGAGTATGAAACCTGTCATATAAATGCAGAAAGGAGGGAGGAGTGGTCTTTGCTGCCATGTGATCGCGGTTAGAAATCTCTTTCTAGAGTTTGGTAGTTTTTCGTGTTTATAATATTGCATTACTTAAAAATGTACTAGTGTGAATAGATGTTTGGTGCCATGCAACTCATTCTGTCTGGCAACCAGTTTTCTCAATGTATAATTACTTCAAAATGTACTAGGGAGAATAGATGTTTTCCTTGCGTGCGGAGGAGTCCGCTATGTACTCGTCAATGAACCGTTTTGTGGTGCAGTACAACATTCTGTTATTTGATAGAGGTGTAGAGGAAGACCGTTAGGAGCACAACTAAACATGTATGGAAAAAATACTGAAGAAACTCGAAAGAAACATCCGCGGACATTTTGATATCTGGTCACTTTTACTACCAACTAATTATTCCATTGTGTCGAGCAGCTTCAGACATTTTCACCGAGGATGTGGCCCATTCAACACCATGCTGCCAAGATATACACTAGAGCTACTTACAAGTTGTTCACTGCCGAGGTGGACAAGGTGACGCATTATCGGATGTTTGAGATTGAACAAGACAACGAGTATGAAACCCGTCATATAAATGCAAAGAGGAGGGAGGCGTGTTCTCATCTTACCTTCAACATTACTGTACATGATGGCGGTAACCGATTTAAATGCCAGTGTGTGTTATATGCCCATTTTGGATAACTGCCCCATTTTTTTGATAATGATCTAACTTTTCGAATTGTTTTCGTACAGATTCATGAGACAGTCCTTTTTGGACTCAAACTGATTGATGAACACGCCATCAAGTGTTCCGAGTTGCTTCATTCTCTTGGTGGAGCTAAAGTACTTGCTGAAGAAAGTATAGACCGTTCGGAGTTTGATGATGCCGGTGAAGAAAGTGAGGAGGATTGTGATGAGACGGAAGTGCCGGGGAATAGGCTGATTATGATGTCGACAAGTCGTGACTCCCCATTCTGAGTTTGGAGTGCCGCGTGTCACATGCTAACACAGCGCCGTCAGTTTGCTGTTATGTCATCAAGATGGCAGAAAAAACGGATGCGGTGGAGGCAAGGAGGTGAAGGAAAAAAATTATGCCATTTGGGGACAAAAAACTTCTCGATTTATTTGTTTGGATCTATCGAAAAAATGCAGGATGTGGTTTCGCCATGGAGGTCTGAGTATAACTTGTGGGGAGCTAAGATCTGGGTTCATCATGGGGGGTTCAGTGTGCTTGTTGTCGATGGTTTGGCAATAGTGTTGGGACCCTGGACAGGGTAATGTACCTAGGAGCTGCCATAACAGATAACACGTGGCGACACTGGATGCCTACATCTATTGCTGCAAGAACATTTTGGCTTTTGTCTATCGTGTCGGCGTTGGAATTAGTTCTTTTTTTGTTGCGTCTCTAATCAAAATAAAAAATGCAGAATGTTGTTATTGACGGAGACAATTGGCTGTTGCCAAAGTTTAGGGATATCTTTGTCGGTAATCATCTTGGCTACAATGTAACAAACTGCAGAATGTTGAGAATGAATCTGTTGTATGAAACTGAATTGCCCAAAAGTTTCCTTTCTATCGATAGATTTGGTCTTGTTTTGCTACCCGTAAATCTTTATTTAGGTTTCATTTGCGCCGGCTATCTGCTTCCCATGAATTTACTATGTTGAACACACGTTAAGTGTGATTATTTTGTAGTAGCTACTTCCGTCGAGACAATTGATGCATCGAAACAAATCCAGACTTGTTTTATGGTCCCCATATTGATCATGTCTTCTACAATTTACATCAAACACATTGTGTTCTGTTTTGTGTGCCTCTAAAAAGAGGTTTTGTGGTTTTCTTGATGTATATTTGTTTCCTGATAGTTCTGAAAATTGTGTTGGAGAGTAACCTACAATGCTTCCACTTCTGAAATGAATTTGGCGAACAGGCCCACTCTCAAGTAGTGTCCGGCATGCCATGGGATCAAAACAGGCACAACAGCCACCAAAGAACATGAACAATGTAAACATTTTGGCATAAAAGAGATGGATTGATTCCATCCAAAATGAATAATCTGATTAAAGAGATGTTGCAAGTATATGTGTCCTCAAAATGTTCTATGGCCAAAGATTGCTCCAACCCTAAGAACACGATCTAGGGTTCTCTGGCAACAGCTATAGTGTTTCGCAAGTATGTGTTTGCAAAATGTTCTCTAGCCAAAGATTGCTCAAACCCTAAGAACGAGATCTCTGGGTATTAACGATTGGTGACCAATTATTTGTGTGACAGTGAGACCCACACAAAAAAAATCAGAGCAGAATGCTGCATGGACAGAATTTGGTAGTGAGCTATACTAGTCCAAAGTGTTCCGCAGGACAAAAGTATTCAAAACACACATGAATTGGTTTGTCCAGGTTCAGTAATAAAAAAAATGGAAATCTGAGCAAAAAATGCTGCATGAACAGGACATGGTAGTGATCTATACTACTCCAAAGTGTTCAGCAGGACAAAAGTATTCAAAAGACACAAAGGAATGTGTTTGTCCGAGCAAAATGTTGCAAGATGCTGAATTGACATGCATGAGCTCGAAAAAGATAAAACTACTAGCATCTGGTCAACCAAAAAATACATTAAAACACACTCTCATCGCACACCAAGAGAGTGGTTTTTGTTATGATCTCTAGTCTTCAATAGTGTGGACGAAGATCAATGGGACCTTGCCTTTGTTATCCTCCATGGACATAATTTCATACAGTATGTTTACAGCTAGATACATTCCCCGGTCGAGTTGCCGAACTGTTTTGTTGGCGTATGCGTCGCATTTCCAACTGCCAGGAAAAGCTACATATTAAGATGAGCGATACATTGTCAGTGAAAAACATTCAAACATGGAAAACAACACGGGTGGCAAAAAGGAGAGTCAAAACTTCTTACTCTTCAGGTTCAGTCTGGACCATTTGCTCTCTGTCTCCGTTTCTGATTCGCCGGCGTTAAGTAGTCTTCTCTGCGACATTTAGGGTGAAAAGTTTTTCTTCTGAACTGAACCATTGTCGAAAAGAAATCTTCAAAGTCGAAAAAACACATCATGCATGTCTCGATTCGATGCAACACCTTCTCTCCGATGAACTGTTTCCTGATTAAAGAATTCCCTGTCATTTTCTCTCCAACAAAACCAAGATCTGGCAGTTGCAAGAGGAAAAGGAAGTTAAATAAGATTCTGACAACCAAGATTTCATTGTTATTCGATCCATGAAGGTAAATTACCGTAAAATCTGACTCAAGAATATGGCGCCAATGAAGTACTTGTCAATTTTAAGCTAGCAACATGATTTAGTCTGACACGAGCTAAATGCTATATTTGCCAACATCAGGTTTGTAAACAAATTAATAAAATGCTGCAGAAAGAACTCATATAACGGGACGGGTATATACCAAGTTCCACACTAAGGAGCAATCCCCAGAAAAGCATCTTGAAGGTGTTCCTGCTAGACTTCATCGATTCTATCTCAAGACGTGCAGCTTCACGTTGTTGATCCTTGGTCAGAACTAGACTCGTAGATGCTTCGAGGGCATGGCGCAAGTCTCTAATTTCAGCCCCTTCAAGATCACGTTGTTGATCTTGTGCTCCACCATTGCTTCCGCAAACTTACTGAGTTGTTCATCCCATGTCCAAGTGTAGCATGGTCAACAATGACGAACAGTAAAAGATCTGAAACACAATACCAGAGAGCAAAAAGCATGCAGATTCTGGACACGATCCTCTTGATAATCAAAACAATCCTTCAAATTCGAACCAGAGTGCAGAATTTGGAGCATATACTCAAATAGAAAAATGTGCTTGCAACAATTCGGATCTGTAGAGTGTAGACACACAAACAACACGAGATCCAGAAAACTTGCATAACGGGATTGATGGAGATACTGGAAGAGGAGCCGCGCGACATGCTCGAGGGACTGGGAGATTGATGGAGATTGATGGAGATCCAGAAAGCTTTCTCGTTTCTGTTGAAGCTTTTCCAATCTGACTCGGATCCGCAACTGCTGCGGCAAGAGGAGCCGCGCGACATGCTCGAGGGACTGGGAGATTGATGGAGATACTGAAGAAACAATGGAGAGAAATGGCGGCGGAGGGCGGAAGGGCGAGGGGATGGACTGCGAGAGGGGAAAAGAAGGTAGCACGGAGAGGCGGAAGGGGGAGGGGATGGACTGATTTGCACGGAAAGTTTGGCATGAGGTTAGCGTTACTAACCTCGCGGTAGAGAGGGAGGGTGCGCGTGAACCGGTAAGTCAAGGCGCGGATCTCACAGCAAACAGACGCTCACGATAAGCCGGGGACGTCCACGACTGAGTGGGATGTCATTTTCGATCCCATTAAACAAAGAACAAGCAAATTCAATATCGAAGTACTGCTTGAGTCCTCCTCGCTGCTGATGGAGGCGTGCGTCGCCTGCTTGCAACCAAGCACCGTCCCCGGCTCCACCTGCGGCACCTACCCCGTCATCCAGAGCTTTGTGGCGGTGAGGATCAGGATTCTCTCCCAGCAGACTGTTTCACAAGGAGGGCAAACTATACAGGATCAAAGAGTCATAACCCTAATGACCCTTTTGCTCCAGGCGACAACAGTCAACAATTAGGGAGAGAGAGAGAGAGACAAGCTAAATACAGGAGATTGATAATAGTGCTAGCTGAAACCCACCTTCGGTGCATCTTCAGCTAGCAACTAAAAACCAGAGTGATGCCTTTACTGATGGCTCCTCTTCTGTTGGAGGCAAGATACAATCAACTGAACGTATGTTGGACAAAACTTTACTCTCTAGCTCACCATCCATTGACAGCTAGCTCTCAACAGGACTACCTGAACACCTAAAAGATGCGAGAAGAGATATTCTGGTCTGGTTTGCTGCTAAATAACCATAAGACGAACAGTGCTTCAGCAGACTGTTTCATCAGGTATGATGACTCATATATCCATCTAGATCAACCTTTTTTCGAGCAGTTCTAGACCAACCTGAACAATTGGCAACTACTGAAGTTTCTGAACACAACTTGCAGCGTCCATGACTCCTAAATTAGTTATTTAGGCTGAATCCTTAACATGTCTCCTAGAACTGCTCATCTAGATGATGCCTTTTTCTTGTTGCGATTTCATCTAAAGGATACTGAGTCGCTGACAAGGATACAGATGAGGCTGCTATTTAATGGAATGAAGTATGTACATACTAACATACAGACGGGGCAAGCGCCATAAGAAACAACTTCCCTCTTATGAATTTTCTCTTCGGGATTGTTATAGGAGCTACTTCCCCTGGTAGCAAAACCTGCATTGTAGATACCATACGTAAAACTCAGATCTTATATTATATTATTATTGCTTTCCAAGAGACAAAACGTAATCATTTTTCTGATTTAAACATATGGAGAGTCCAATTTGACGTGTCTGTTGGATTTGCTCTAATTCGGTCTTCCAACCGCAATGACTGAAGGTGCGACCGAAGGTTTAGTACTTTTGGTTTTGGTCCTGGTCTTTACAGGTTTGATTTTCAGCTTGCGTTTTCTATGACTCGGTCTAACATCCACATATAAATTCTCCTCATTTGAATTGCATTAGCATTTGAAATATTTAAGATACTTCGATTCGTATATGAACTAATTAATTTGATTCCGTAGCAACACACGGGCATATTTGCTAGAAAAGAAAGGTTAGCACATTCCTACGAGGGAGTGGTCATGCATGATTCTTTCCCACCATGCATTCAAGTCTGACCACAATGTTTTTTTCTTAAAAAACGTCTCAGCTCTCACCACACTTTATTTGTCGTCTCTATAGTTTAGCATGGGCCCGTAAAATTTTGCAGCTTCGGACGGCTCATAAGACTTGCATCCTGGCAGTGGCATGGCATCGTGGTAGTCTGTCAGACAACACAGACTCATTTTAGTACCACCTCGCCAACGTAAGTAGAGAGAAGGCTGGCCACTGGCTATAAAATATAGGCTGGAGCGGGCGGATTGCACCATGGAGAATGACAGCTCATGTGCTGGAGACAGAAAATAAAAAATTTAACGAGTCCTGTTGGCTCGTCGAGCCTTTCGGGAGCCGAGCTCGAGCCTGAATCGAAGTTCGCGAGCTGAGCTCGAGCTAAAAAATCAGCTCGTTTGGTAAATCGAGCTCGAGCCGAGCTGCAGTGTATTCGCTCGAGTTCGGCTCGTTTACACCCCTATCAATCATCAACACTCTCCTATTTATCATGATCATGGAGATTAAAAATTCAGCAAAACGTTTGTAAAGTCTGCAACCCCTGTGTTCATCATCTGAGGCCGGATGGGACGAGCTCCCACACGATCCAGCAATGTCACATCAATCGGGACATCGCCAAGGACCCCAAAGCCGGCAAGTCAAGGAACAAGCGCAAGTCCAGGAAGGACGACAAAGAGAAAAATGACGCTGCTTCAGAGTCGGATGACGCGGCCTCCAAAGAGGGAAAATGCAGTAAATTTCCTAAGCATGTCGAAAGTCTCATCGTCAATCTGGCAACAGATTCCTCTCGCAAGGAAAAGGCGGCTTGGCGAGAACTCAATGCTACGATACCTGTAGTTCCTCAGTATTTGGGCTGGTCCGACATTCCCATCACATGGGATCGCAGCGATCACCCGGACAGAGTTCGTTCAACACGCACCGACGCTTTGGTCGTCAGCCCTATAGTCGACAAATACAAGTTGACAAAGGTGCTCATGGACGGAGGAAGTAGCATCAATATACTCTACGCCGCAACATTGAAGAGGATGCATCTCTCTGAGTCACAACTCAGCCACATCAATGTGAAGTTTCATGGGATTGTGCCGGGACGACAAGCCACCTCAATGGGAAGGATCACCCTGAAGGTCACCTTTGGCGGCACGGATAATTTCCGAACAGAAGACGTCTCTTTTGAGGTGGTTCCTATTAAAAGCGCATACCACGCAATCTTTGGACGTCCGGCTTTCGCCAAATTTATGGCTCGGCCCTGCTACATATATAGCAAGCTTAAAATGCCGGGACCCAATGGGATCATCACAGTCAAGGGAGACTTCAAGAAAGCAAAGGAATGTGAAGCCGCCAATGCCGTCCATGCTAAAGAAGAAATCTGCAAGGAAGAATTGGAGGATCTCAAGAAGACAATGAGTCCTAATGAGATGCCGGCAACTGAAAAGCCGTCCTCTAAAGTCGACTCGAGCTTCAAACCGAAGGATGACACCAAGAAAATCAAGCTCTCAAAGGATGATCCGACAAAGGAGGCCATCATCGGTGCCGGCTTCGACGACAAATAGGAAGGCGAGCTCGTCAAGTTTTTCCGTGAGAACCGGGATATCTTTGCTTGGTCACCATCTGACATGCCAGGTGTCTCGAGGAAACTTGCCGAGCACTCCTTAAAAGTCAACAAGGACACTAAGCCGGTCAAACAAGACCTCCGACGGCTCGGAACTGAGAAGCGCAAGGCGGTTGGAAAGGAGATCCTAAGGCTCACTGCCGCCAAGTTCATCCGTGAAGTTGTCCACACTGATTGGTTGGCAAATCCCGTGCTTGTCCCAAAGAAAAACACTTCCGAGCTACGTATGTGCATTGATTTCACTGGCTTGAATAAAGCCTGTCCTAAAGATCCGTTCGCCTTACCGCGTATCGATCAGGTCATTGATTCAACTGCCGGCTCAGAGATGCTATGTTTTCTGGACGCTTATTCGGGTTACCATCAGATTAAGATGAAGGAGTCAGATCAAATCAAGACGTCCTTCACCACGCCATATGGCAATTACTGCTATGGCACAATGACTTTCGGCTTAAAGAACGTCGGTGCTACTTACCAAAGGTGTATGCAGCGGTGTTTGGACAAGCAAATTGGCTGCAATGTTCACGTCTATGTCGACGACATAGCGGTCATGTCGAAGAAGCGCGGCGATCTTATCGCCGATCTGTCGGAAACCTTTGCAAATCTAAGGGAGTACCAGATGAAGCTTAATCCGGCAAAATGCATCTTCGGAGTTCCCGCAGGCAAACTTCTGGGCTTTATCATTTCTCAAAGAGGAATTGAAGTTAACCCGGAAAAGATAAAAGCGATTCAGAATATCGAGAGGCCGACTTGTCTGAAAAACATACAGCGGCTTACGGGTTCCGCCGCGGTTGTAAGCCGATTCATTAGCTGGCTTGGTGACAAAGCATTGCCATTATACAAGCTACTCAAAAAGTCGGACAATTTTGTTTGGACAGAGGAAGCAGAGGCAGCTTTGGCACAGCTGAATTATACATTGACACATGCTCCAATCTTGGCAGCTCCGAAGGAGAAAAGAGTCGCTTCTGCTCTACATGTCGGCCACGAATTTCGTGATAAGTGTCATCATTGTAGTTGAACGCCTGGAGGAAGGGAAGCAATGGCCGGATCAGCGCCCTTTCTATTTCATTAGCGAGGTGTTCTCAGATTCGAAGCAGCGCTACCCTCACTACCAGAAGTTAGCCTATGGTGTATTCTTTGCCGCCAGAAAGCTACGTCATTACTTCCATGGTCACACAATCCCGGTGGTCAGCAAAGCTCCATTGAAGGATATCATCAACAATGCCGACGCAACGGGCCGAGTCGCCAAATGGGGCATCGAGTTAGCAGCTTTCGACATCCAGTACAAGCCGAGAACCGCCATCAAATCTCAAGTTCTAGCCGACTTTGTTGCAGATTGGACAGAGGCAATGGAGAGCACTCCTTTGCCGGATTCTCAATACTGGATAATGCACTTTGATGGCTCAAAGATGAAGGAAGGCTCGGGGGCTGGAGTAGTGCTAAAATCGCCTAAGGGAGATAAGCTCAGTTATGTCCTCCGAATCCACTTCAACGCTACCAACAACGTAGCAGAGTATGAGGCTCTCCTCCATGGCCTTCATATGGCTAAGGAGTTGGGGGTGAAACGCATCCTCTGCTATGGCAACTCGAATCTTGTTGTACAACAGCTTGATGGATGCTGGGACACGAAAAGTCCCACAATGGCGGAATACAGGAGAACAGTCGACGAATTCTGCAGATGCTTTGCCAGCTTAGAGGTCCGATATATCTCTTGAGATGACAATGAAGCTGCTGACGCCTTGGCCAGAATAGGCTCCAGGCAAAAGGCCGTGCCTCCAGACGTATTTCTCCATCATCTACATAAGTCGTCCATCAAAGGCGGCGATGAAGACTATCCCTTGTCGGCAGAATCAGTTCATGTATGCCTAGTAACCCCAGATTGGACCACGCCATACATGGATTTTCTGATAAATAAAAAACTGCCGAAGGACGATGAAGTGTTGAGCCGTCAAATTGAGCGCCGAGCAAAGGCGTATACAATCATGAGAGACAATTTGCTACCCGCATGGGTAGCTACACACCCATGCGTTATACAGAGATGCAAGCCGTATGTATTCGTTTTAGCTCGTTTTCCTAGTAAAACACGGATATTTGGTGTACAAAACTGGTTTCGGAATTTTCAAAAAAATATTTTTTGGTCATCATTTTTAGCTTTTTTCATAGTTGACTTTTTTGTTGACTTTTGGGTCAAACTTTACTAAAAATATCACAACGGATGGAAAAAAATTCGAAAAAAATTCAAAATACTTTTTAATAATTCTATCAACTCTACTAGTGACATCCCCCTTGTCTACTTGAGTAATCTCATTTTACCGTTGCATATACGTTTCGGTCAAACTTAGGGTGTGTAGCTACCCATGGGGGTAGCAATTCTTTTCCGATACAATCATTGACGGATAACTTTATAAGAGGAGCACATCCGGCATCTTCCAAAGATGCGTTTCTCCAGAAGAAGGGCGGCAAATCCTTGAGGAAATCCACTCCGGCGAATGTGGGCATCACGTGGCGGCAAAGGCGTTGGTCGCTAAAGCATTCTGGCACGGATTCTTCCGGCTAACGGCTAAGGAGGATGCTATCAACATCGTCAAGACGTGTGAAGGATGTCAACGCTACGCAAAGCAGGTTCACTTGCCGGCTCAGGAGCTCCGGACAATCCCTATAACCTGGCCGTTCGCGGTCTGGGGGCTTGACATGGTGGGACCTTTCAAGACGGCAAGAGGAGGCTTAGCTCACCTGCTGGTGGCGGTCGACAAATTCACAAAGTGGGTGGAGGCAAAACCCATCAAGAAACTCGACGCAGCTACAGCTACAAAGTTCATCGTCGAGATAACAACTCGATTCGGCATACCGCATAGCATTATCACTGACAATGGCACAAACTTTGCCGTCGGTGAGCTATCGAAGTTTTGCAGCCGATCAAAAATCCGACTCGACGTGGCGTCGGTGGCACACCCGCAATCCAATGGACAGGTAGAGCGCACTAATGGCATTATTCTGCAGGGTATTAAGCCGAGGCTTGAAACCCCATTGCATCGAGCAGCTGGCGCTTGGGTTGATGAATTGTCGGCGGTCTTATGGAGTATTCGTACTACCACAAATAGATCGACCGGCTTCACCCCTTTCTTCCTTGTTTATGGTGCAGAAGCGGTACTCCCAACCAACATGATCCATGATTCGCATCGAGTCGCAGCCTACGTCGAAGAGGACGCAGAAGAAGCACGTCAAGACGGCTTAGACATCCTCGAAGAAGAAAGAGAGCTGGCTCTCCAACGATCCGCCATCTATCAGCAAGATCTGCGTCGCTATTAGAGCCGTAGAGTGCGGAATCGATCTTTTCGAGAAAGCGACTTAGTGCTTCGGCTTGTGCAAAGCCGGCAGCACAAATTATCCCCTCCTTGGGAAGGACCTTTCGTTATCAGCAAAGCTCTGAAAAACGGGTCATATTATCTCCTCGACTTAAGGGATTCAAAGAAAGATCACAGGAAGAAAGGTCGCAAGAGGAAAAGGCATGTGGAAGACGACTTAGATGAGACGAAACGTCCGTGGAATATCGCTCAGCTACATCCCTTTTACACTTAGCAAATTATATTGTAACCATGTCAATGTGATCATGAAATAAAAATTGGCTTCTCTCATGTGAAATTCGAGAATCTGTACCATCCTTTATTTCCCAATGATCTTATTGTTATCATCTGTTTACCCGAAATTGCCTGTGTTGCTTGTTGGTAAACTGTCTTTCATGTTGAATCCGCCTTAAGGTGATGAAAAAACAACGTTTTGCCAAATTAATGTTTGTCTGATAGCTTTTTGCGCCGGGTTGCTTCAAAGCGTTTCGGCACCGAAAGGCGGCACTTGTTCTGGGTCTAAACAGATTGGTCGCTACGTACCCTGTTACTCAGCAAGTTTGCTTCGCAATAGGTTTGCCGGCGCTTAAAGGCTAAGGTGTCAAGGCCAGAATAAACTGAGACATAAAAATTGCAAGTTTGCAAATAAAATAAGCTGGCTTAATGCAGCAAAAGACATAGTTGTTTCAACAAATATGCATATTGTTTGGACGACTTTACATCTTATAATTACATTTTTCAGGGATGGCCGGCTTAAGGAGCAAGTTCGGCTCATGTAGATTTGTCCGCCTCCTCCCCTTCATCGTCAGATTGGGTGGGAGTTGGCGGGCACGGCACCTCCTTGAAGAATGTGGTAAGGGAAACCGTGTTGGCGATCTTGCTGGCGTAACCGGAGACGGAGTGCAAGATTTTCTTCCGATCTTGGTTGTCCCGCGGAGATCCGTCCTCTTTCTCAAGAGGAAAGCCGGATGCAACACGCCAAGCTTCCGCCTCCGGGTAATGTGCCATCATTAGGCCCAAAGCTGTCTTGGCACCTCCACGAGCGCTGGATCGAAGCCGTTCTTCAAAGGACGATGTTGCTTCGTCCAGTTCAGCTACCAAGCCTCCAAGGTCCCTCAATGGTTCGGGGTTGCCGGGAAAAAATTTCTCGGCAAGCTTCTTTCCTGAAGAAAGGATCTTCGGGAGGAGTTCCCCTACTTCCAATATCCGGTCAAGCCGGTTTTCCGCTGTCAGCTCATGGCCATAACCCGCCGGAGCTGCAAAAGGCGAAGTTCAGTTATAAAATGGCCAAGACAGAAAGCAATGAAGTTGGGTTTTTAAGTAAAACTTACTCAAAAGCTGATTGTCGATAGCCAACGATTCATCGAGGCGCTTGTCAAGCCGGTCTTGGACTTCACGAAGGGCATATTTGTGATTTTGCCTCTCCGTCTCCAGGGTTTGTTCAGCTTTCGCAAGGCTCTTCTTGGCCGTCTCTAGCTCCGCCGACATTGATTGATTAAGCTTTTTCAGCTCAATGTTTTCGTCGCGGAGCTGGTCGAGGATGCCTACGCTCTCGGCAAACTCCTTGGCTTTTATAATGGCATCTGCAAGACAAAATGTCAGCAGTATAAAAATAAGCCTACAATACAAAGTTAAGGTTTCGGCATTCATACCTTGGTACTGGACGCGATCGGCCTCAAAGCCGGCGATGATGGCATCCTTATTTGCCAGCTCCGTTTTAAGCCGGCGCATCTCCTGATTTCGCACACCCAAAAAGTTGATGGTTTCAGCACCAATTTTGCGATGGATCTGCGTAAGGAGGTGCTAAAAGCCTAAACCTATATTGGAGAGCAAGACTGGCTACAGGATGACATTTGATCGTTAGGGGGCTAAACATATGCATACGCATTATCTCGGACCACTATGTCGGCTAGTTTGTAAAACTTAATCCGACATAGTGCTCGGGGGCTACTGGAGAAGTCATTTACCTGGTAGTGCTCTTGGAGAAGAGCCATATGCCGGCCTCGAAGCTTTCAGCAAAGTAATTCTGCTGATCTTCAAGGATTTCTATGACATCAAAAGTGTCATAGGCCTTGGTCTGGTCCAGCTCGTCATCCTGGACGGTTGTTCCTTTCTTCCGAATAACCGGCTTGATGCGTCCCTCGTCATCAAAGGCCTCTGCCTTAATCGGAGGAAACGTTGGGGCATCATTAGCCGGAGCTTCAGCCCTTTGTGGAGAGGAAGATTCTGCCACCTTCCCCATCATCTCCGTCCATTGGGTGGGAGGTATAATCCCGGCTCTCCCGAGAATTGGACCTGCCGCCATGGTTCGGGTGGAGCTCTCCTCCACCGGTGTTGGCTTCGAAGCCGAAGGAGTTGGGGGAGGAATGGCTGGAGAGGCCTTCTTCCGTGTGGCACACACCTTTTGCTTTAAGGTTGCGCCATTCTTTATTCTGCAATGGTGAAGGAGTAAGAATGCAAAGATCCGGCAATAATTGCAGAGCAAAGAAGAGATGTTTTAAGCCAACTTACTTCTTGCTGGGGATGTTGAGCCCAGCGAGAGCGTCATCATCCTCGGATGACTTAACGCCAATCGTAGAAGATTGGCTTTTCCTCTTCCGGCTCTCTGCAGTAGCCGAAGAAAAGGAGATGGGCCACGTGGGCGCCTTGTTGGACGATGGTTTGCCAGCAGGACGAGCGGCGAAAACTCCGGGAATTTGACATATTGCATGTTAATCTATTAAAGGCAAACCCGAATCTCTTAAAGAATTGAACTTTGGTTCGACAAAGTACCTTTGGGGGAGGCTTGGTTGCCGTATACATCGGCAACGATTCTTCATATTGCCGGCCTTCGCCAGGCCAGGCTTTGATAAGCTGGTTGAAGCGCGCTTGGAAGAGCTCCTCGTTCAGGTCTTCCTTGCTGGTCCGCATGGGATCAGCATTACCCGTGTACTCGCACAAAAGGCGAGCACGATGTTGGAGGGGCTGGATCCGTCTCTTCATCCAGCATATTATTGTATCCTCCCCAGTTAAGGGAGGAGAGCCGGAGGTTAACTCCGTAATCCTTGCCTGTATGGCGGCAAGGTCGGCCGGCATTTTCATCGGCGGCTTCTTCTTCCACGAGGGAAGGGGCGTGCCGGCTCTATCTTCGAAGGCGGCGAGCCCTTGAAGTCTGTTTGGGGGCGCCACGTCGTTGCAGTAGAAAAAGGTGGATGCCCACCCCTTTGTCGAATCAACGATTGGCACCTGAGGGTACCAATCGATATCCCGTCGCATGTTAAAGCTGATGGAGCCGGCTACCAACAACTCCTTGTTCATAGTTTGCCTCTTGACTAAGAAGCACCTTTGGAAGAAGTCTAACCTAGGTGCTAAACCTAAGTAACCTTTGAAAATTGCTACAAAGCCGGAGATGTACAATAAACTGTTGGGAGTGATGTTGTGGAGTTGGAGGCTATAGTGGTCCAGGATCTCTATCAGAAAAGCCGAGGGTGGCAAAGAGAAACCCCTAGCTATGTGGGAGGAAAGGAGTACCCGCTCATCTTTGACTGGTGTCGGAGACGGGCCGCCAAAGGCAGATCGCCAAGTCGGCGCAGTTGCGGAAGCCGGAGGAAGGACACCGTTAAAGGCCATACACTCCAGTTCGCCTTCTTCTACTCCGGAGCAGACCTAGTTGTGGGTCGGGTTGTTGGTGGCGCCCGTGTTGTCGCCGGCTTCCTCTTCTTCTTCTTCTTCTTCTTCTTCTTCTTCGGTGCCCTGGGTCTCTTCGGCCACGTCGGTGGCGGCTGCGGAAGCTGAAGCCACCGTAGCCGCGGCTTCGGCTGCAGCTCTAGCTAGAGCAACCTCACCGTGCCCAGAGACCGCGGCGGAGGAGGGGTCCGCCGGAGCAGGTGATAGAACAAGCTATGCCCGGATGTCGCCTAGAGGGGGGTGAATAGGCGATTAAAACTTTTTCTAATTAGGGGCTTGATAAATGCGGAATAAAACTATGTGTTTAAATTAACAAGCCAACAACCTAATATTCTAGGTTCACCTATGTGCACCAACAACTTATGCTAAGCAATTCAAGCAACAAGATGATAGCAAGATATGAACTTCAAGCACGAAGGCTATCACAATGTAAATTGCATAAGTAAAGCTCGGGTATAGAAATAACCGAGGCACGCGGAGACGAGGATGTATTCCCGAGTTCCTCCTTGTTAAGGGAGTACGTCTCGTTGGAGGGGTGTGAGCTCGCCACAAGAGGCCTACTCAAGATGCCACAAAGGCCTCACCCTATTCTCCGATGAACCTCACCCAAGGGATTGGTTCACCTTCCACTATCGGAATCCTTCAAGGCGGATTCTGGAGCCCTTTACAACTCTTCTTGGGGCACACACCCACAACTCAATTGGGGGCTCCCAAACTCGTGCCGAAGCTTCACAACTCGAAGGCTTTGCGGCACCTCCAACCGTCTAGGGTACACAATGCACCCAAGAGGCAACAAGCTCTTGGGAACACAATGCACCCAAGAGTAACAAGCTTCTCAACGTCGATCTTCACGTATCACCGTAGGGAGAGCAACCCGATGCAACAAATGCAAGAGGCAAGAACACACAAAGTGGTCAAGTCCTTCACTCCCAAATTCCAACCAAGCAACAAATGCTTTAGGGGGAATAGGAGAGGAAGAACAAAGGGGATGAACACAAAGCAACCCCAAATCTAGATCCACAAGGTTCTCCTCACTTAGAAGAGATTTTGATTGGTGGAATGGTAGATCTAGATCTCCTCTCTTGAAACCCTAAATTTGGGCAAGAATCATTGGAGGGGAAGAGAGGAATCAAGCTCACAAAGATTAGAACAAAGGGGAAGAGTAAGAACAAGTGAACAAGGTCAGCAGCCAGGTTTTGGGGAGGGAGGAGGCTTTTTATAGCCTCCCCCAAAAACTAGCCGTTGGAACCTGTCCAGGCCGGAGACTCCGGACCAAGTGACCGGAGACTCTGGCCTGCTGGGTCATCGGGGAGGCCGGAGATTCCGGTCATTGGGGCCGGAGACTCCGGGCACCCTTCGGGGGAGCTCCAGACCCCTATCCAGAGGCGCACCACACAGATGCAAATGGGCTGAGAGAAAAAGGAGGGCCGGAGATTCCGGGTCCTCGGGCCGGAGACTCCGGTCCATCTTCGGGGGAACTCCGGACCCCTATACACTGGCGCACCACAGCAAACAGAAAACGGCAGCGAAATCAGGGGGGGCGGAGATTCCGGGTCACAGCGCCGGAGATTCCGGTGAGCCGGAGATTCCAGGCCCTCTCCGGGGTAGTTCCAGCAGTAAAAATAGAAACCCATATCTTTTGCAAATGGACTCCGTTTTTGATAATCTTGGACTCGTTGGAATCGTCACAATGAGCACACCAAGATTATGCAGAGAAACATCATGGTCCAACAATATATTATAAAACCAAATGGGGAAAGTTTGAAAGCTCTTTTTCGCAAATCGAAAAACCGTTTCTTTTGCAATTGAAGTCCGAATGAAGGAAAACCAATTTTGTTGGAAAAAGGACGACAAAAGCAACCTTTGAAATGGCAAACTAGCAAAGGAGATTTTGCAAAAAGATGGAAGAAATAAATTCTTCCGCGGATGAACCGGCAAAATCTCCAATACCGAAACCGCAAAAGAAGACGCATATGCAAACCGTTTTCGGTGAACTTGGCTTTGTCATGACAAGCATGACAAGCACCAAGACCACACCACGATAAGTGCCAAATAAGAACCAATAAAGACGATTGCATAGATGCAAAGGTTTGTGCTCTCTACGACGATACAATCACGATATTCGGTCGAGAGCCCCTCTTGATAGTACGGCTATCTATCCTATAACCCGGTCTCTCACTAAACATCATGAGACCGGTAAAATAGAAACCCTATCAAGATCATACCTTTGCCTCGCGCATTAATCCACTTGAGGTCGATGAAGACAATCTTCATCTCCTCAAGGCGAACCATCTTCTTGATTGCGCTTTGCTTGGTGAAGATTCACATGGCTCCCCCGTACACCAAGATGGGAGAAGCATCTCTTCGGGATATCTTCACTTGGCCTTTATCTTGATGACGAACACCTTGGCCTTGATCAACAAATGATCTTCTTCCCTTAACCTTGACTCCAACACATGGAGACAAGCAAGCTAATGGACACCTACAAATATAGCTCAATGCAAATATTAGTCCATAGAGATTGTCATTAATTACCAAAACCATGCATGGGGGCAACCATGTACTTTCAATCTCCCCCATTTTGGTAATTGATGACAATCCCGTTTAAGAGGGTTTATATAAAGAATAAAGCAACCTTGCACGACAAACAAGCAAGGATGCAAAGCGCATTAAAGGCAAATGCAACAAAAGCATAAAACCCAAATTCCCTTAAACCCTCTAAACTTCTCCCCCATTGGCATCGATTGCCGAAATGGGAAGAAAAATTTAGAGAGCCAATATAATATGAGTTCCTCCATAAAGGTGTGCATTTCTCAATATATGAGTGAAATCAAATGCACTTATTCATTGACGAATAATTAGAGGAAATCAAACTATATTGAGGATCCAAAGAATGCAAAAAGATGAAATCATTTTAAACATCTCCACAAAGGAGAAAAGCAATCGAAAAGATCCAAAGCGAGAGTTCTAAATAAAAACGGAGAAGCTCCCCAATGTTCATGCCTAATGGAGAAATGCACAAATATGGTATCCTCACTCCCCAAAATTATCTAGAACACGCAACAAGTGCAAGAGTGCATAATGCAATAGCAAATCATAGCACTTGCACCAAAGATGTGGTTGAGCCATAAGAAGATACCAATTTTCAAAAATTCATCATAAGATAGGCCCAACCGAGATAAAAAGATCTTTTAGAGAAATATGTTCACAAGCTTAGGGATACCAATTGGAAACTAAAACCAATTGAAAATGCCAAAAGCTAGTGAGAACATTTAGCCAATAAAATTCAACATGCTCACTATGGTAAGCATGAAGTCAAAAGATCCAACAAATACATGAGTGTGTAAAGATACCAATAAACATAAGACAAGCCCTCACGAGACAAATTTAGAACCACCAAAGATTTTATAGAAGAAAAACAAGGTGGCTCAAAAGAATTAGGATACCAACTAAAAGGTGACCTCTCTCATATGTATAGGTTTCTAATTGGACAAACCATTGAAGATATACATTCGCAAAGAAACATATACATACGAAATGGTTTGGAAAAAAAGAAGAACAAGGTATCCAAAAGGAAGTCATAAATATACAAATGAGATTGTTGCTTAAACGCATAGCACATAGCTCAAATTTATCTCATTGTATATAAATGAACTTCAAATATATCAAATGCATCACACATATCACTAAGGGAACAAGAGATAGTGGAGATGCTTTGAGTTAGGCAACAAGTATCACAAAGAAATAATATCAATTGAAGAAAAGGTTTTTGCAAATTCATCACACGTATCACAAAGATATATTAAGTGAAGGAAAAAGCCAAAACACCAGAACAATTGCATATAAGAGCTTTTATGCCAAGAGGCAACCTACACAAGGTTGAAACTAGAAAAGCATGCATGAGATAGATAGTTGTTACCGAGATGACATTGGTGATGAAGATGATGAGAGATGGTTTGACATCAAAGCTTGACTCCGACAATCACACGGTGAGAACACCTTCCTTATGTATGAGGCAAGCATCCAATGCATCTCCATTGTACCTAAAACAAAATTATAATACAAAATGGTTCCCAAACTCATTGGGTTCCATAGTAGTTAGATCAACTACAATATATAGGAAACACTCCACATAAATATGTGCATATAGATATGAAATTGAATTTCATGCACATCTTAGCCGATTTAGGATTCGGTGGAGTATCCCCTATATATTGGAACTAAAAGGACTAGCATGCCATATAATATAAAAGTTAAAGGATATACATACAAAGCCTTTCAAGATCCAAACGAGATACAATTTGGACAAAAACACCAAGTAAACCAAGAAGAGAGCACACAATACTGTGACACTAAAGGTTGTCCAAAGTATATCAAACTCCAAATCAACACATGATTGAGGAAAAATCAAATCAACAAATGATTGATTCCAAAACATATCAACACATGAAGTGTGATATCAAAAGGAATCAAATCAACACAACAAATGATCGATAAGACACCAATTGAAAATAAGATACCAATTAAAACAAAAAAAATATCAACTAGGAGAAAATATACCAAGAAGAGGGTGATACTTGCACTACTAGGGAAATGGTCATTAGTGGCGCACCATTATTGGATTTCTGTGGCGCATCCAGGAAATGGGGGGATGCGCCACAGAAGTCTCGCCACTAAAATATAATTCTGTGGCGCATCCCCACAGTGCGCCACAGAAATACCGAGATTCTGTGGCGCACGAGAAAAAGTGCGCCACAGAAATATTTCTGTGGCGCATCAGTCACCAATGCGCCACAGAACTATATGCGCCACAGAAAAATAAAAAGATGCGCCACAGAATAATTTAAATGTATTTTCAGTTTTCTGCTGCCTGCTGTACAAATACCGGTATATTATAGAAAATACAGGTATATTACAGGAAACAGAAAATACAGGTATATCACATTACTTAGAGCCCGAGATACACAATTTTTACACAAGTATGATCCAAAAGTTCATCGTGTCACACAATAATTACAAGTGCCGAATTTTTAACATCGTTTTACACATTACAAAGGAATAGGTCACACCGCCTAACTATGATCCGTGATGATGGTGAGGAAGAGCGGGGAGGACGATCATGGATCCTTCTTCTTGTCGGTGCCGGTAACGGTTTGCAGCCCTCTTTCGTCGTCCATGTCCTGGTGTCCAACTGAGCCTCTAGGATTTCTTCGATCTCCCTCTTAGGCAACCCTGTAGATGGATTGGGATATAAATAGATTGATTAATAATACAAATCTAAGTTGACAAGTCTATAATAAAGAAAACAAAGAAGCACTTATTGCTACCTCTGATGTTGTGTAAGGACCCCCGATGATTGGTGACATCTTCGACGATGATTCGTGATAACTGCACCTGGATGCGATGGAAGTCTTCTCTAAGATCGGCATCGGTGATCGCCCCCGCACATTTGGTCCATTCTTGGAGGCTAGATGGCAACTTCAATTTCTCAGCATCCCGGACAAACCCTTTAAGGTGATGGAGGGCGTAGAAGGCCTCCTTCACGCTGCCAGACTTCTGCTTGATGCAGCAGAACTCGGTCACATGCTTGAACCGGTGTGTGCCGTCATTGCTCAAAACTTGTTGCTTCTTTTCGAAGGGGCCTCCCTTTTTGGCGTAGCCCTCGAGAGCCTCATCGAGAACACCCTTTAACTTGGTGTAGTCTTTCTTCATATCCAAACTCCCCGAGTCGAGATAAGTGGCACTGGACCACCTCGGGTTCAGGACGACGAGTGTGCAGTACTTGTTCCTGCTCAACACAATTGAACGAAATGTTGGAAAGGATCAGCAATGAAACAAATCTACAAGAAAGCATAAGTTACGACGGCAGCGAGCGGATGTGTACTTACTCGGGAAAGAAAGGCAGAAGAATGTTGTTCTTCCTCTTGTTGGTCAGCATGAAACTCCGGAGGTACTCTATCGCCTTGGTCCGTGTCGCTGATCCTTCCACCAGCTGGCAGTCACGCATATAGTAGGGATCCGCTACCCGCGACGGACTGGGTATTATCTCTCTTGATCTCTCATCGACATATCAAGCGCGTATAGGCGGACCAAGTTATAGTCCAGCCGTCTAGAGTGAAAGAGATTGAAGATGTCCTCGTACGCGATGAAGAACGGATTCGCGGGGCATAACAGATGAAGTCCAGGTCCATTGGCACCCTGACCGTGAACACCGGGTAATTTGGGTCCTTGTCTTGAATAAGGAGGCGCTCTAGCACCAAGACAGATTCATGCAAAGCGTGCATGGATCCACGTGCGAGGCAGAGTAGCTCCGGAGGCAGTATCGCTTTACCAGCTTCATGAACCCGGGTCAAGCCAACAACCGCACGGGGTGATACCGTGTCTTCATGACCCCGGATAGTCTTAGGAGCTGGCTGGCTCGCAGAGGCGCTTGGCCCCCTCTTTCTCTTCTTGTTCTTGTTCTTGTTCTTCATCTCTGGGGATGGTGAGGGTGGTTGGGGGTGCGGACTCCGGGAAAACC
>QRDG01000095.1:288136-361290 GCA_012064385.1 Puccinellia tenuiflora
GGTTGCGGTACAGGCGCTCCCAACAGTTTTTGGTGGCGACTGCTGGTGGCGATGACCGTCGGTTCCTTCTGGGTGGCGGTGATGGCTGCAGGCTTCGAGGAGGGCCGAACGATCGGGGGCCTCGAGGGCCGAACGATCGAGGGCCTCGAGGTGGCGTCGGTGGTGTGCCTTAACCCTAGAAGACCAGTCCCAAGACGAATCTGGGTCTTCGGCCATTTCATCGGCCACTTGATGCAATCTTTAAGGACCATGTGATCCTCGTCGGCTCTCGGAGGTTGAATGGGGGGCTCGACGTCGCGAAACTCAGGCACTATCGTAACCAACCTGACCCTCATCACGTCCTCGTCCATTTTACTGTGGTGCATATCGCGGCTCATTGGTTGTACGACAGTGCCCTGAGCACAGTCCTTCAACTCGCCGCCGGGCACCAACCTATGCAGTAGTATGCAAGGCATGTCCTGAGTCAAAACATGTTGGACATCATGAGATGGCAGTCATCATAGGCATAGTTATATAAGATGCTGCGGACTAACTAATTAGTTACCTGGGTGATGGCGTCGAGCTCGGCAACTGTCGAGACAAGGGCGCCGGTGCCGGCGGCCGGCCTATCATTCTCCGGCCGCTCGGTTGCATTATGAAGAACAGCCGCCGTCAGCTGCGGCTCGATATCTTTCATGGTAGGGGGCGTCGTTGCGTTGGGCTGTGGGGTCGTCAGGTCCGGCGACACGTTTTGGTTCATCATGGAGTTGCTGCCGCTGACGCTGGGCACGTATATCGGCCCCTGTCGACCAGCCGCATTCCAAGCAGCTAACCCCTCCACCAACCCAGGGGGTAAGAAACTTTTCAGCCTCTCGTCCATTAACCGCTCAACCGTGGTGGAGTCCACTTTTTGATTCTCCAGTGTCTCCACCTTCTTTGTTAGCTCCACAACCTCGGCTTTATCCTTACTTGGCCTCCTCCTCTCCTTTTTCGTCTCGGCGTCCGAGTGGTAGTAGTTGATGAACTTCATGCTCGTACCGAAGCCGGACACACGACCAGCTGACGTCGGCGGCATCGACAGGGGCCTACCCTTGTAGGCGTTCGTCGCCCTGTTGAAAGTTGTGTCCCACGGCTCCATCGACCCCTGGGACGACGGGCCGCCGGCCTCAGCGTCAGCCTTCAACTCTGCCTCCTGCAGACAAATTAGGCATTAATTTAGATATTTGGCTTCGTTATCTAACTAGATCAACGCGATGGACTTTGAGATATCCGCGGTAATTAAATTCCTTACCAGATACTTCTCAAAATCCTTTACTGCGGTATCGTCGGTAAAAAATTCCCCCGTGGTCTTGTCCAGATAGTAGCGGGACTGGACAAAGAACCTCGTTTGCTCGTCCGTGATTTTTTCCCACGGGTTCTCTTTTCCGAGACGTGCGTACTCGGCATCCTCCTTGTCCCAAATGGGCTTCTTTCCTCGGTAACCGCCGCTTCCACAACGGTGGTTACCTATGTTCTGCTCCCGCATGTCCTTCCCCCACTTGGTCCATTTTTTAGCCTCCTCGGTTCTTAAGGACAACTTGAATTCCTCAAACTCTTCTTGGTCGAGCATCGGCTCTTTGGCTTTTATCTTCTCCCAGCTGAGACCCTTCTCAATCTTCCGCTTCACCCGGTGTTTCCAGCTGCTCAAGGCGGTGCTCATCTTTGAGATGGCTAAACTGTCCACCTTTTTGTTGAACGGCTCCGGGAACGTGTACCGTTGGTGAAGCTTCTGGAGGAGGACGTCGCGCAAAGCCTTATTATTGGTCGTGCTTCTGATGTCCTTAGTGTTGATGGACACGCTTTCCCGGAGGATGCACCCTAGTTGCATGTTGTACCCTTTGGCAGTGGCCTTAGGCGCCACTGGTAGGCCACTTGGCGTGACCTCGGTGAAATGGTCTGTGGCGTTGGCGAGCACTTGAGGTGTCCTATTCCTCCTTTCCTTCTTCTGCTTCGGAGCGGTCGGGTCGACACCACCATCCGTGTGGTCGCCGCCATCGGTGGTGGTGGTGTCATCCTCATGGCCGCCACTAGCAGCTCCATCGGTGGTTTCGGCGTCGTCGCCCTCCAGGGCGTCTTGCTCATCGTCGGCACGGTCTCCACTAGCAGCTCCAGCGGCGGCGGCGGCGGCCTCCTCCAACTCTTGGGCGCTTCCCAGAACGACTTGTTGGCGTCTCTAGCTATTTCTTCGACGCTCATCTTCTTAGAAGGGCCCGCGGAGTCCGACATGTTTGCACTTAATTAAAAAAAGGCAAAAAGTTAGTACAACAGAAATATAAGAAAAAAATCAATTAATTAAGTACTAGGATACCCCGGCCCATGCATTAGTCGCAATACCCCATATGTCCCTTTTGTAGCAGTCATGCCAAAATTCACGAAAAAATTCGGAATGACCTTTCCTAAAAAAGGGACATATGGAGTACCCGAATTTGCCGGAACGGAAGTTAATCAACGTTCCGGCAATCTCAAGGGCCTCTCGGGGTACCTGCAAGCATTTCACAAAAAATCCACATCTCCGACCGGCATCTCCACGACACGATGGTCGGAGCACAAACAACCACAACAATCTCCACGACACGATGGTCGGAGCACAAATAACCACGACACGATGGTCGTGGTAGCACAGAACACATGCTCCAAAGTACCAACTTTGGAGCATTTCGAAAGCATGAAGTCGCCACATCCACATCTCACCTGAAAGAACGCGGAGCTTCTTCCAAATTTCCTGCATACGGCAAAATAATGCATTAGTTAATTAAAAATGCATGAACCAATGCAAAACTATGGATACTATTTACAACTAAAAATGTTATTACTAAAATCCAATTCCAACTAAAAATGCATCTTCAAGACAGTTAAAAAGTACCAACTTTGGAGGCTTACAAAATTATGAAATCTTGATCCTATTTACAATGTACCTTCATGGATCTATTGGATTACATTATTACATCATGATAAAGCTCAAAATTAGTTTTTTGAAAATTTCTAGCACCTTAATTCACTTCAGTTTTAAAGGTATGTTTAAACAGTGACCATTTAACACTTAGCAAATTTTTTATCTCCAATTTTACCTTGGAACAAGGAAATGTTACAATATCCCTGCAAATACTAGTATTATTTCTATCACGATATATTTTGCACATTGCATCATCATAGGCAGAGGAGCATCACAGCATCACCACAGGAGCACTAGAGCATCACAGCATCATCATAGCCCAAATTCTGCCCATATTTATTGAAATATGGACTGTAAGATGGTTGTTTATGCTTGGCTCTACCTTAATTTTAATAGCAGCATGTACTCAAATTTTCCTAGCAGCATGATAGCAAAAAATTTCAAGTCCATGTGGCAGGACCATCCTAAAACACACTATCAGAGGTTCAAAAAAAATTAAACCTAAAACACCTAGCAAAAATTAGACCTAAAATTACAGCATTTATGATAGACACTATCAAGCACTAGAGAATCCCACCATACACAGCATCAAGCATCACAACAACTAGCATCACACAGCATCCAGCATCAAACTTGGGCTTGGGATTTTAACAAACACCTAGGGTGCAGCTCTAAGGTAGGGGAAGGAGGAGAGGGAGAGGGGCAGCACCTCGGGGAGGGAAGGGAGGGGAGGTCGTCGAAGGCGGTGGACGTGCTCCTCGTGGGCGCGGTGGAGGTGCTCTTCGATCGTGGGCGCGGGGGAGGCCGGTGCTCCTCGTGGGCGCGGTGGAGGCCGGTGCTCGATCCTCCCGGGCGCGGTGGCGGTGCTCCTCGTGGGCGCGCGCGGTGGAGGTGCTCCTCGTGGGCACGGTGGAGGTGCTACTCGTGGGCTGGGGCGGCTGGCGGCGGTGAGTTGACGGCGGTGGTGCGGCGGCCGGCGGTTGCAGGGCGTCGATCGAGGGGGCGTGCGTGCGGGTTTGCGAAATTTGGGAACGGAGAGGCTGGCGCAGGGAGGGCCCACATGTAAGTGGGCGCAGAAAATTTTTGTGGCGCATGCCCGCTCGGGTGCGCCACAAAAACGTTAGATTCTGTGCCGCACTACTGACTGCGTGCGCCACAAAAACTTGATATTCTGTGGCGCATCCTTTGCAAAGATGCGCCACAAAATTAGGTGGCCTAAAAATTTAAAAGAAAGTGTTGCTGTCTCATGACACCAACACCTACATAACCCAGTGGTTAGCAAACTGAAACTTGGGGCAGCCAGGTTCGAATCCTAGCTGTCTCAAATTTTTTTATTTTTTTATTTTTTTTTGGTTAAATTTAAAGAAAGAACACACACATATTTGTTATTCTTTTTAAAGATATTTTTTCTTTTCAAAAAAAATTTTGGTTAAATTTAAAGCAAGAACACACACATATTTGTTATTCTTTTTAAAGATATTTTTTTCCCTTCAAAATATTTTTTTGGTTAAATTTAAAGAAAGAACACACACGTACATATGTGTTAGTAGACCACACATATTTTATTTATGGTATATTTTTTTTGTCTCTCACACATGGTATATAATATATAGTAGCTAGACCACACATATTTTAATACACAAAAAAGTCTTTAATTTCTTTAAAATGTGTTTGTGTTCTATATTTAAATTTACACAAAAATATATTTTTGCTTAAATTGAAATATAGAACACAAACACAAACACATTTGTTATTCTTTAAAAAACATTTTTGGTTATATTGAAAGAAAAAAATTCATTTAAATTTTTTTGGTTAAATTTAAAGAAAGAACACACACATATTTGTTATTCTTTTGAAAGATATTTTTTTCTTGTCAAAAAATTTTTTTGGTTAAATTTAAAGAAAGAACACACACATATTTGTTATTCTTTTTAAAGATATTTTTTTCTCTTCAAAATTTTTTTTGGTTTAATTTAAAGAAAGAACACACACACATATGTGTTAGTAGACCAGACATATTTTATTCATGGTATATATATATATTTTTTTTTTGTCTCTCACACATGGTATATAATATATAGTAGCTAGACCACACATATTTTAATACACAAAAAAGTCTTTAATTTCCTTTAAAATGTGTTTGTGTATTAATTTCTGCACTTTTTGTATTAATTTTTGCATAGACATTCTGTGGCGCATCTCCGTGGATGCACCACAGAAAGTGTAATTTCTGTGGCGCATCTCCTACATGCGCCACAGAAATGGCTACCTTAATTTTTTTTGCCAGGGCCCACACATATTTATGTGGCGCATGTTTCCAGATGCGCCATAGAAACGCATATTTTTGTGGCGCATCCAGGTCCATGCGCCACAGAAATGGTGTGGTAGGATGACATCCAGCCGTTGGTGGTGGGGCCCACATGTTTTCTGTGGCGCATAGTAGTAAGTGCGCCACAGAAAGTGCTAATTTAGTGGCGCACTGGACAGGCATGCGCCACAGAAAACCTCATCTTTCTGTGGCGCATCCCAGATAGTGCGCCACAGAATATTAACAGTGGCGCATGGCAGCTTTGGTGCGCCACAAAACAACTTCCACCTATAGCTAGTTTCCTAGTAGTGATGGAGGCAGCCCAGGAGGTCATGTTCGACAAATCGTTGGACCGTGATGCTCGCCTCAAATATTCGGCTTATCTACTAGAGGTTGCACAACAATAGCAAAACGACTCGCAAGTAAAGTCAGGACGGCTTGTCGACGACTCTCGTCTTTGCAAATCGATGGCCAACAAGCCAATGGCCGCTGCACCTGCAGACTCAGACGATGACCCAGCCGGCTCAAGCAGCCACAACAAGGGCGGCGGCAAGGACCCAAAGGACAAGCAGCCTAAAGGCGCGGAATCCCGGACAGGTTCTTCACGCCATCGCGAGGCTGGTAGAAACCAGGAACGACATCGAAGCCGGGAGTGAAAGGAGGACCCTCGCAAGGAAAAGGCGGCACCACCCCGTCAGGAGCAACGACGGGAGGGGGAAAAGCAGCCCCGAAGGGAGGATAACAGAGATCATATGCCACCTCCACCGCCGCCTCCACCGCGCAAAGAGGGAGATAACCCTTCCAAGTACATACCCCCTCCACGACGGCAAAGGACTCCAAGCCCCCCGCGTAACGCGAGTCGGGTAAGCCAAAGCCGTCAAAGGGAAGAACCAAGGTAAGAAAAATCGGTTGGTAAACTGCCATCAGCCAATGATATTCGAAGCCTAATCGAGGAGAGGAAGTCGGCCAGAGATGCCCAATACCTCGGCCCCAAGTGTTTTGGCAGAACAATCAGAGAGCAAATACTACCTCCCACTTTGTCGAACGTAACAAAGATGGTGGAGAAGTACAGTGGTACGGCTAATCCTGAGACCTGGCTCTCAGATTACGTTAGTGCCTGCGACATATATCAAGGCAGCGCCGACTCCGCAGTGCAATTTTTGCCCCTGATGTTAACCGGGACGGCACGCATGTGGATTGAAGGTTTGCCGGAAAGGACAGTTCATACCTGGAGTGACATGAAGCGTGTCTTTATTCAGCACTTCCAGGGCACATATAAGCGCCCAAAGTCGATTTTCGACTTACAGCGGTGCGTGCAGCAAAAGAACGAGTCCAGCCGTGAGTTCGTCTCACGATGGAGTGAAATTAAAAACGCTTGCGAAGGCATCTCAGAAACTCAGGCAATCCATGCTTTCAAGCAATCTCTGAGGAAGGGGACGACTTTTCGTTTCATGATCTACAGCGACGAGTCGGAAACTTTGGGGGCTTGCTCGCTTGTGCAAACAAGTACGCCGCCGCTGATGATGACAATAGGGAGGATGCTGAAAACCGCCGACGCGAGTCCGGGAAAAAGAAGATAGAAGACCAAGCCGGCCCTTCTCACGAGGTTGCTGCCGCCTTTGGTAAGGGTGGCTCAAGCAATAGCAAGTGGCAGGGCAAGAGGCCAGCAAACAACCAATCATCCCGGCCGCCAACGGTGAAGTACGACGACATTAAGCACAACCCCTGTGTTCATCATCTCAGGCCTGATGGGACGAGTTCCCACACAATCCAGCAATGTCACATCAATCGGGACATCGCCAAGGACCCCAAAGCCGGCAAGTCAAGGAACAAGCGCAAGTCCAGGAAGGACGACAAAGAGAAGGAGGACGATGCTTCGGAGTCAGATGACGCGGTCTCCAAAGAAGGAAAAGGCAGCAAATTCCCTAAGCACGCCGAAAGCCTTATCGTCAATCTGGCAACAGATTCCTCTCGCAAGGAAAAGGCGGCTTGGCGAGAACTCAATGCTACGGTACCTGCAGTTCCTCAGTATTTGGATTGGTCCGACATTCCCATCACATGGGATCGCAGCGATCACCCGGACAGAGTTCCTTCAACACGCACCTACGCTTTGGTCGTAAGCCCTATAGTCGACAAGTACAAGTTGACAAAGGTGCTTATGGACGGCGGAAGTAGCATCAACATACTCTATGCAGCAACATTGAAGAGAATTCGTCTTTCTGAGTCTCAACTCAGCCACAGCAATGTGAAGTTTCATGGGATTGTGCCGGGACGACAAACCTCCTCAATGGGAAGGATCACCCTGAAGGTCACTTTTGGCGGCACGGATAATTTCCGGACAGAGGACGTTTCTTTTGAGGTGGTTCCCTTTAAAAGTGTGTATCATGCAATCTTTGGACGTTCGGCTTTCTCCAAGTTCATGGCTCGGCCCTGCTACATCTATTGCAAGCTGAAAATGCCGGGACCCAATGGGATCATCACAGTCAAGGGGAACTTTAGGAAAGCCAAGGAGTGTGAGGCCGCCAATGCCGTCCATGCTGAAGAAGAAATCTGCAAGGAGGAACTGGAGGATCTCAAGAAGATAATGGGTCCCGATGAGATGCCGGCAACTGAAAAGCCGTCCTCTAAGGTTGACTCGAGTTTCAAACCTAAGGATGACACCAAGAAAATCAAGCTCTCAAAGGAGGATCCGACAAAGGAAGCCGTCATCGGTGCCAGTCTCGACGATAAATAGGAAGGCGAGATCGTCAAGTTTCTCCGTGAGAACCGGGATATCTTTGCTTGGTCACCATCCGACATGCCAGGTGTCCCGAGGAAACTTGCCGAGCACTCCCTAAAAGTCAACAAGGACGCTAAGCCGGTTAAACAAGTCCTCCGTCGGCTCGGAACTGAGAAGCGCAAGGCGGTTGGAAAGGAGATCTTAAGGCTCACTGCCGCCAAATTCATCCGTGAAGTTGTCCACACTGATTGGTTGGCAAATCCCGTGCTAGTCCCAAAGAAAAACACCTCTGAGCTACGTATGTGCATTGATTTCACTGGCTTAAACAAAGCATGTCCTAAGGATCCGTTCGCCTTACCGCGTATTGATCAGGTCATTGATTCAACTGCCGGCTCAGAGATGCTATGTTTTCTGGATGCTTATTCGGGTTACCATCAGATTAAGATGAAGGAGTCAGATCAAATCAAGACGTCCTTCACCACGCCATATGACAATTACTGCTATGTCACAATGCCTGTCGGCTTAAAGAATGCCGGTGCTACTTACCAAAGGTGTATGCAGCAGTGTTTAGACAAGCAGATTGGCTACAATGTTCACGTCTACGTCGACGACATAGCGGTCATGTCGAAGAAGCGTGGCGATCTTATCGCCGATCTGTCGCAAACCTTTGCAAACCTAAGGGAGTACCAGATGAAGCTTAATCCGGCAAAATGCGTCTTCAGAGTACCCGCAGGCAAGCTTCTGGGCTTCATTGTTTCTCAAAGAGGAATTGAAGTTAACCCGGAAAAGATAAAGGCGATTCAGAACATTGGAAGGCCGACTTGTCTGAAGGACATATAGCGGCTTAAGGGTTCCGCCGCGGCTGTAAGCCGATTCATTAGCCGGCTTGGTGACAAAGCATTGCCATTTTATAAGCTCCTCAAAAAGTCGGACAATTTAGTTTGGACAGAGGAGGCAGAGGCAGCTTTGGCACAGCTGAAGTATACATTGACACATGCTCCAATCTTGGCAGCTCCGAAGGAAAAGGAGCCGCTTCTCCTCTACATGTCGGCCACAAATTTCGTAATAAGTGCCGTCATTGTAGTGGAGCGCCTGGGGGAAGGGAAGCAATGGCCGGATCAGCGCCCTGTCTATTTCCTTAGCAAGGTATTTTCAGATTCGGAGCAGCGCTACCCTCACTACCAGAAGTTAGCCTATGGTGTGTTCTTTGCCGCCAGAAAGCTACGGCATTACTTCCAGGATCACACAATCACGGTGGTCAGCAAAGCTCCATTAAAGGACATCATCAACAATGCCGACGCAATGGGCCGAGTCGCCAAATGGGGCATCGAGTTAGCAGCCTTTGACATCCAGTACAAGCCGAGGACCGCCATCAAATCTCAAGTTCTAGCCGACTTTGTTGCAGACTGGACAGAGGCGATGGAGAGCACACCTTTGCCGGATTCTCAGTACTGGATAATGCACTTTGATGGCTCAAAGATGAAGGAAGGCTCGGGGGCTGGAGTAGTACTAAAGTCGCCTAAGGGTGACAAGCTCAGCTATGTCCTCCGAATCCACTTCAACGCCACCAACAATGTAGCAGAGTATGAGGTTCTCCTCCATGGCCTGCATATGGCTAAGGAGTTGGGAGTGAAGCGCATCCTCTGCTATGGCGACTCGGATCTTGTTGTGCAGCAACTTGACGGATGCTGGGATACAAAAAGTCCCACAATGGCGGAATACAGGAGAACAGTCGATGAATTCGGCCGATGCTTTGCCGGCTTAGAGGTTCGACATATCTCCCGAGATGACAATGAAGCTGCTGACGCCTTGGCCAGAATAGGTTCCAGGCAAAAGGCAGTGCCTCCATATGTATTTCTCCACCATCTACATAAGCCGTCTATCAAAGGCGGCGACGAAGATTATCCCTTCTCGGCAGAGTCAGTTCATGTGTGCTTGGTAACCCCAGATTGGACCACGCCCTATATTGATTTCTAGATTAATAAAAACTGCCCAAGGACGACGAGGTGTTGAGCCGTCAAATTGAGCGCCGAGCAAAAGCGTATACGATTATTGACGGACAGCTTTACAAAAGGAGCACATCCGGCATCTTCCAAAGATGCGTCTCTCCAGAGGAAGGGAGGCAAATCCTTGAGGAAATCCACTCCGGCGAATGTGGGCATCACGTGGCGGCAAAGGCGTTGGTCGCTAAGGCGTTTCGGCACGGATTCTTCTGGCTAACGGCTAAGGAGGATGCTATCAACATCGTCAAGAATTGTGAAGGATGCCAGCGCTATGCAAAGCAGGTTCACTTGCCGGCTCAGGAGCTCCGGACGATCCCTATTACTTGGCCGTTCGCGGTCTGGGGGCTCGACATGGTGGGACCTTTCAAAACGGCAAGAGGAGGCTTAACTCACTTGCTGGTGGCAGTCGACAAATTCACAAAGTGGGTGGAGGCAAAGCCCATCAAGAAACTTGATGGAGCTACAGCTACAAAGTTCATCGTCGAGATAACTACTCGATTCGGCATACCGCATAGCATTATCACTGACAATGGCACAAACTTTGCCGTCGGTGAGCTATCGAAGTTTTGCAGGCGATCAAAAATTTGGCTCGACGTGGCATCTGTGGCACATCCGCAATCCAATGGACAAGTAGAGCGCACTAACGGCATAATTCTGCAGGGTATCAAGCCTAGGCTTGAAACTCCTTTGCATCGAGCAGCTGGCACGTGGGTAGATGAATTGCCGGCTGTCCTATGGAGTATTCGTACTACCACAAACAGGTCAACCGGCTTCACTCCTTTCTTCCTTGTTTACGGAGCCGAAGCAGTACTGCCAACCGACATGATCCACAACTCGCCTCGAGTTGCAGCCTACGTCGAGGAAGACGCAGAAGAAGCGCATCAAGACGGCTTAGATATCCTCGAAGAAGAAAGAGAGTTAGCTCTCCAACGATCTGCCATTTATTAGCAAGATCTACGTCTCTATCAGAGCTGTAGAGTGCGGAATCGATCTTTTCGAGAAGGTGACTTAGTGCTTCGGCTTGTTCAAAACCGGCAGCACAAGTTATCCTCGACTTAAGGGATTCAAAGAAAGATCCCAGGAAGAAAGGTCGCAAGAGGAAAAGGCTTGTAGATGACGACTTAGATGAGACGAAACGTCCTTGGAATATCGCTCAGCTACGTCCTTTTTACACTTAGCAAATTCTATTGTAACCATGTCAATGTGATTATGAAATAAAAATTGGCTTCTCTCATGTGAAATTCGAGAATCTGTACCATCCTTTATTTCCCAATGATCTTATTGCTATCATCTGTTTACCCGAAATTGCCTGTGTTGCTTGTTGGTAAACTGTCTTTCATGTTGAATCCGCCTTAAGGTGATGAACAACAACGTTTTGCCAAATTAATGTTTGTCTGATAGCTTTTTGCGCCGGGTTGCTTCAAAGCGTTTCGGCACCGAAAGGCGGCACTTGTTCTGGGTCTAAACAGATTGGTCATTGTGTACCCTGTTACTCAGCAAGTTTGCTTTGCAATAGGTTTGCCGGTGCTTAAAGGCTAAGGTGTCAAGGCCAGAATAAACTGAGTCATAAAATTGCAAACTTGCAAAATAAATAAGCCGAATTAGAATGGCAAAAGACTTCATTGTTTACAAGCATTTCATATTGTTTGAACAACCTTACATCTTAATATTTACATTTTCAGGAAGGCCGGCTCAAAGGAGCAAGTTCGGCTTATGCAGATTTGTCCGCTTCTTCGCCGTCATCATCAGATTGGACGGGAGTTGGCGGGCATGGCACTTCCTTGAAGATGGTGGCCAGGGAGACCATATTGGCAATTTTGCTGGCGTAGCCGGAGACGGAGCGAAGGATTTTCTTGCGTTCTTGATCGTCCAGCGGCGTGCCGTCCTCCTTTTCAAGAGGAAAGCCGGATGCAACGCGCCAGGCTTCTGCCTCCGGGTAGTGCGCCATCATTAGGCCCAATGCCGTCTTCGCACCTCCACGAGCACTGGACCGCAACCGTTCGTCAAAGAATGAAGTCGCCTCGTCCAGTTCGGCTTCCAAGCCTGCAAGGTCCGTCAAGGGTTCGGGGTTGCCGGGAAAGAATTTCTCGACAAGCTTTCTTCCCGAAGAAAGTATCTTCGGGATAAGCTCCCCTACTTCCAAGATCCGGTCAAGCCGGTTTTCCGCTGTCAGCTCATGGCCATAACCCGCCGGAGCTGTAAAAAGCGAAGTTCATGTTAGCAGTGCCAAAGACAGAAAGCTGTGAAATTGAGGTTTCAAGAAACCTACTCAAAAGCTGATTGTCGATGGCCACCGATTCGTCGAGGCGCTTGTCAAGCCGGTCCTGGATTTCACGAAGAGCATCCTTATGATTTTGCCTCTCCGTCTCCAAGATTTCTTTGGCTTGCGCAAGGCCCTTCTTGGCCGCCTCTAGCTCCGTCAACATTGATTGATTAAGCTTTTTTAGCTCAGTGTTTTCATCACGGAGCCGGTCGAGGATGCCGGCGCTCTCGGCAAGCTCCTTGGCTTTTATGATGGCATCTGCAAGACAATACGTCAGCAGTATAAAAATAAGCCTGTCATTTAAAGTTAAGATTTCGGCATTCATACCTTGGTACTGGACGCGATCCGCCTCAAAGCCGGCGATGATGGCGTCCTTGTTTGCCAGCTCCATTTTTAGCCGGCGCATCTCCTGATTTCGCACACCCAAACAATTGATGGTTTCAGCGCCAATTTTTCGATGGATCTGCGTAAGGAGTTGCTAAAAGCCTAAAGCTATATTGACAAAGGTGGCTCCAAGGACGGCATTTCAAGGCTAGGGGGCTAAACATGTGCATCCGCATTTTCTCGGACCACTATGTCGGCTAGTTTGTAAAACTTAAACCGGCATAGTGCTCGGGGGCTACTGGAAGTCATTGTACCTGGTAGTGTTCGCGGAGAAGCGTCATGCCGGCTTCAAAGCTATCAGCAAAGTAATTCTGCTGATCTTCAAGGATCTCTATGACATCAAAAGTGTCATAGGCCTTGGTCTGCTCCGGCTCATCATCCCGGACAGTTGTTCCTTTCTTCCGGGGAAGCCGAGGTGCACGCATGAACCGGCTCATGAACTCCGGCTTGATGCGTCCCTCGTCATCAAAGGCCTCCGCCTTAATCGGAGGAAAGGACGGGGCATCATTAGCCGGAGCTTCAGCCATTGGTGGGGAAGGAGGTGATGTCACCTTTCCCGTCATCTCCGTCCATTGGTGGGGAGGGGTAATCTCGACTCTTCCTAGAGTGGGCCCTGCGGCCATGGTACGAGTACTTTCCTCGACTGGGCTTGGCTTGGAGACCGAAGGAGTAGTGGGAGCAACAGCGGGAGATGCCTTCTTCCGCGTGACGCATAACTTTTGTTTAGGGCTGGCCCCCTCTTTATCCTGCAAAGGTAAAGGTTTAAGCTTAGCAAATCCGGCATTGTTGCAGAGTAAGGAGGAGATGTGTCGGCCGACTTACTTCTTGCTGGGGATATTGAGCCCAGCGAGAGTGTCGTCATCCTCTGATGACTTGGCGCCAATCGTTTCAGATTGGCTTCTCCTCTTCCGACTCTCTGCAGGAGCCGAAGAAAAGGTGACTGGCCGCTTGGTCACTTTGCTGGACAACGTACCAGCTGACCCGGAGACGGCAACACCGGGAATCTGAAGAATAAATACCCATCAGATTGTTAAACATAGTCAAAATTCCTTGAAGAATTGAACTTTGGATTCGGCAAAGTACCTTTGGGGGAGGGTTAGCTTCCGTATACATTGGCAGCGACTCTTCATATTGCCGGCATTCATTTGGCCGGGCTTTGATAAGCCGGTTGAGGCGCGCTTGGTAGAGCTCCTCTTCCAGGTCTTCTTTGCTGGTCCTCATAGGATCAGCATTATTGGTGTACTCGCACAAGAGGCGAGTACGGTGCTGGAGGGGCTGGATCCGCCTCTTGACCCAGCATATTATGGTGTCCTCCCCAGTTAAGGGAGGAGAGCCGGAGGTCAACTCCGAAATCTTTGCTTGAATGGCGGCATGGTCTGCCGGCATTCCAGCTGACGGCTTCTTTTTCCACGAGGGCAGGGGCGTGCCGGCCTCGTCTGTGAAAGGGGCGAGCCCCTGCAGCCGGTTTGGCGGCGCCACATCCTTGCAGTAGAAAAAGGTGGACGCCCATCCCTTTGCCGAATCAACGATTGGCACCTGAGGGTACCAATCGATATCCCGGCGGCAGTTGAAGCTGATAGAGCCGACCACTAGTAGCTCGTTGTTCATAGTTTGCCTCTTGACTAAGAAGCATCTTTGGAAGAAGTCTAACCTAGGTTTTATGCCTAAGTACCCTTCAAAGAGTGCTACAAAGCCGGAGATGTATAGCAAGCTGTTGGGGGTGATGTTGTGGAATTGGAGGCCATAGTGATCTAAGATCTCTATCAGAAAAGCCGAAGGCGGCAAAGAAAAGCCTCTAGAGATATGGGAAGAGAGAAGAACCCGCTCATCTCTGATCGGTGTCGGATACGGGTCGCCTAAGGCGGAGCGCCAAGTCGGCACAGATGCGGAAGACGGAGGAAGGACGCCGTCAGAGGCCATACCTTGAAGCTCGCCTTCCTCTACAGCAGAGGTGACCCAGTTATGGGTCGGGTTGTTGGCAGCCCCTTTGTTATTGCTGGCTTCCTCTTCCTCCTCTTCTTCGCCGGCACTAAAGCCGCTGGCTGAGGCGTCAGCGGTTGCAGAAGCGGTGGCCATCGAAGCGGCGGCTTTAGCTACGGATTTTGCTAAGGCCACCTCGTCGCGGCCTGCGACAGTGCAAGTGCTCGCCGGGGCTGGGGAAGATGCAGATGCAGCGGCGTTTGGCCCATTGTCGGTGGCGGCGGCGGTCGAGGATGCGGAGCCATCCATCGGCGGAACCGAATCGAGCGGCGTGGCGTCGATCACCAAAGAGCTGGGGAAGCTAGATGCCATGGAGCATGGAGATGAACTGGAAGAACTTGAGCTCGGGAGATCTGGAGGAAGAAGGAGCTAGGGTTTGCAAATGGCCTATGACCACAGCGAAGGCAAGGCGTCCGGAATTTATAGCGGGTGCGCTGAGATTCACGCAACGGTCCGGAGCCAAAAATTTGCCACGCGTCTCGGATCGAGCCGTCGAGAGATGCTTCTTCCCTCCGACACCTCGGGTCTTGCGCGAGAAAAACGGAAGTTAGCCCCGCATTCAAAGATGCTCCTCCACTCACACTGCTGGGTCTGACATAGCCATCAAATCGACGGACGCGTGTCATTACTCGTCCAAGTGCTTTTCGGCATAAATAGCCGGCACACTGAAATCGACAAAGCTGTTCGGTATGATCGCATGTTTCCGGGAATGCTCCAAGACTGAAGACGGATGATGAATTTCCCGGACAACACATTGCCGGAAGATTGAAGCCAGCCACTGAAGTACTTGAAGCTTTCCGGGGGCTACTGTTGGGGTTATGCCGAACAGGTATCCTCACAGAGAAGACTAAAAGCCAGCATACCAGGATGACCCATAGTGGTGGTAAGCCGGAATCCGGCTTACCGGGCGGCCCAGTATGATGAAGCGTAGGAGGCCCATCCGGCTAAGGGAAGGTTCCAGAAGCCGGCCTGCATTGCGGAAGACTTAGCCCACAAGGCAAGGCCCAAGCCGGATTAGAGTAGAACTCTATACTTAGTCGGTTAGGTTTCCTCCTGTAAGCCCTAGGTCCGGACGCCTTTATAAGCCGGCCTACGGGACGCCTTAGAGCACGATATCAATCTACGACTTATACTTTCACTGTAATCGGTGATATTGCCTTATAGTGAATTATAGCAGCACGTAGGGTTTCACCACCGTTGCGAGATCCGAAGCTGGGTAAACCCTTTGTCATCCCGTCGCCGGAACACCCCACATCTCTGAAACCCTTCTCTCTACCTAGCTCGATGGCACCCCTGCCGCGGCTAGATTCTACAATACCACGACACTCAGGAGGAGCTCAAGTTTTACAAGGCAAATGTGGACCCGGAGGACAATTCCGTTCTCAAGAAACCGGCCATAGAGGAAAAAATGAAGTTCAAGTCAGCTCAGGATACAAAGCAAGTTGATTTCGTCCATGGTGACTCCTCCAGGCAGTTCACCATTGGGGCACACCTCTTCGACAAATAGGAAAATGCGCTCGTCGAGTTCATCCGTGAGAATCGAGACATCTTCACATGGAAGAACTCGCCGAGCACAGCTTACACGTTAACCCTAATGCAAGACTAGTAAAACAAAGACTTCGCAAGTTCCATGATGATAGAAGAAAAGCTATCGGAGAAGAGGTGGCCCGGCTCCTTGCGGCCGACATTATCAAATAGGTATTTCATTCAGAGTGGGTGGCCAACCCAGTCTTAGTTCCAAAGAAGATAGGGGAGTTGCGTATGTGCATTGACTTCACCGGTTTGAACAAATCATGTCCTAAGGATCCTTTTGCCCTACCACGTATCAATCAGATCATTGACTCCACAGCAGGATCCGAGTTGCTCTGCTTCTTGGATGCTTATTCCGGCTACCACCAGATCCGGCTCAAGGAGGAGGACGAGTTGAAGACTTCCTTCATAATACCCTTTGGAGCTTTTTGTTACAAAACAATGCTCTTTGGACTCAAAAACGCAAGAGCAACATATCAAAGGTGCATTCAGAATTGTTTCCAGGAGCAGATTGGAAGAAACATCCACGCATATGTGGATGATGTGGTCGTCAAGTCACAGAAAGGCGACTCCCTGATTGCCGACTTGACAGAAACATTTAACAATTTGCGCAAGTACGAGATGAAGCTGAATCCAGGCAAGTGTGTATTTGGAGTCCCAGCAGGTAAACTCCTAGGCTTCATCGTTTCAGAGAGAGGGATTGAGGCAAATCCAGATAAAATCAAGGCTATTCACAACTTGCAAAAGCCGGCTTGCTTAAAGGATGTCCAGAGGCTCACATGCTGTGTTGCAGCTTTGAGCATATTCATATCACGACTTGGAGAGAAGGCAGGTCCTCTCTACCGACTCCTGAAGAAGTCGGACAAGTTATTATGGGACAAGGAAGCCGACGACGCCTTTTAGGAGTTGAAGAAAAACTCTGTCAACGGCACCAGATCTTGCAGCTCCTACTCATAAGGAGCCCATGCTGCTATATGTAGCTGCCAACGAGAGAGTCGTGAGTGTAGTAGTGGTTGTGGAACGCAAAGAGGAGGAAAAGGAGTACCCTGTACAACGTCCAGTCTACTACATCAGCGAGGTCCTCAGAGATTCAAAACAAAGGTACCCACAATGGCAGAAGCTAGTTTATGGAGTCTTTTTAGCAATTCGAAAACTCAAGCATTACTTTCAAGAGCATCGATCCTATCAAGGTGGTGAGTTCAGCACCGCTAGCAGACATCATACGCAACAGACATGCAACAGGACGAGTTGCAAAGTGGGCAATCGAGCTGGGTCCTTATCACATAACATATGAACCTCGCATGGCTATCAAGTCTCTGGCTTTGGTGGACTTTGTGAATGATTGGACCGACTTCACGTCTTCACCAAGCTCGCCCTGTACCAAGTATTGGACGATGCACTTTGATGGATCCAGACAACTCGAAGGATCAGGAACCGGCGTCATTCTGATTTCACCCAAAGGGGATAAATTGGCTTATGTTCTTCAGTTGCACTTTGACTACACCAACAACATGGCAGAGTACGAGGCTCTGCTACATGGACTCCGTATGGCCAATGAGATGAACATCAAGCGTATCAGGTACTTTGGGGACTCGAATCTCATCACCCAGCAAGTGTCAGGAACTTGGGATTCGAAGGATGCAAACATGACAGCTTACAGGAGAGCAATTGAGCAGATTGCCAGGTTCTTTTCTGGCTATCAAGTGGAGCACATCGACCGCCGAAAGAACGAGGCAGCAGACGCACTATCAAGGTTAAGTTCCAAAAGAGAAAAGGTACCTCCCAATGTGTTTTTAGATGAACTCCACCATCGCTCAGTCAAGCTACCTTCAGAGGAAGAACTCGCCTTCCCAGACCCAGAGTCGGCTCTGATCGCGGCAACACATGCAACCCCGGCTTGGACACAGCCATACCTGGCTTATCTGCTCCGGGGCGAGCTTCCAACAGATGAGGTCAAAAAGAGGCAACTCGTCAGGAGGTGCAAGTCCTTCACAGTTATCAACGGCGAGTTGTTCAGGCGAAGCACTACTAGAGTCTATCAGCGGTGCGTGTCCCCGGAGGAAGGCCGACAGATCTTGCAAGAAATTCATGCAGGAGATTGTGGACACCATGCATCGACAAGGTCCTTAGTATCAAAGGCTTTCAGGAATGGCTTCTTTTGGTTGACGGTACAGTTGCACGCAGAAAACATAGTCCGGGTCTGCGATGGGTGTCAAAGGTATGCCAGACAAGATCATGTGCTGGCACAAGAGTTGAGGACTATCCCTATTACCTGGCCGTTTGCAGTTTGCGGACTTGACATGGTGGGTCCCTTTTCCAAGTCACCTTGCTAGAAGACACACTTATTGGTTGTAGTTGACAAATTTACAAAGTAGATTGAAGTCGAACCCGTCAGCCGAGTCGATGCTGCATCAGCTGTCAGGTTCATCAAAAAGATAGCCACACGCTTTGGGTATCCACATAGTATTATCACAGACAATGGAACCAACTTATCAGTCAGAGAGATGGCCAAGTTCTGTGGAGACAATAACATCCGACTTGACCTAGCCTCAGTTGCGCACCCACAGTCCAATGGACAAGCAGAGCGTGCCAATCAGGAGTTGCTCAGAGGGATCAAGCCCAGATTGAGGGTTCGTCTGCTATGAGCTGCCGGATGATGGGTTGAGGAGTTACCAGCAGTCTTCTGGAGCATAAGGACGACTCCTAACAGATCTACCGGCTTCACGCCGTTCTTCATGGTCTATGGAGCAGAAGCAGTCCTGCCCAGCGCTCTGCTCCATGATTCACCACGAGTCACCCATTATGTCGAGACTGAGAACGAGCTCGCTCGCCAGGACTCGGTGGATGCACTTGAAGAAGCAAGGGAGTTAGCCCTCGAGAGATCTGCAGTTTATCAGCAGGACTTGAGATGATATCATGCTCGTCGAATCAGGAGTCGGACTTTGCAAGAGGGAGACTTAGTGCTTCGCCTAGTCAAAAATAAGGAAGGGATGCACAAGTTATCTCCACCTTGGGAAGGACCATTCATTATCAGCAAGAACTTGCACAATGGGTCGTACTATCTAATAGATGTGCGAGAGCCGGCAAGTGGCAGCGAAGGACCTGACACAGCTCATACCTTGGACCCTTATGCAGAGGCAAAGAGGCCATGGAACATAGCACAGTTACATCCTTATTATAGTTGAAAATTTGTAAGCAAAGTGTGCAAGTTAGCAATTAGCCCAGTGAGCATGCAACATTGTAACACGTAGATTATGATTAAGTGAATAAAGCCGGCTTCTCTACAGTTCAGAGTTTTTTGTCGAGTCATCCAGCGAGTGCGCTTTATCTTTAATCATAAGGGTCCTTGGGGGCTTGTCTTTCAGGAAAAATTCAAGTTTCAGACTCATGGACCCGGCTTAAAAGCCAACTTGTCCTTGATTTTAGCGGGTAAGTTAGATGCAACCCGCGCAATATGACTAGACTACAGGCATGACCTGCTTCGAACTCCTATGAGGCCTAAAAGGACTTAGGAGATTACGATCTTGTCAGAGCAGGTTATTAGCAAAGTCATGCGGGGCCTACTTATTCATCAGTATAAAACTCAGAAGGGTTATAAGAACCAAAATAAGACTTGTATAAAGGACACAAGTATGTCCATCACATAGAAACAAGTTGCCAAAATATATCAGAATCAAAAGCATAAGTTTTTTACATCCAAGCATCTCAACAAGCCGAACAAACGGCATAAGTTAAGTATTACAATTTAAAAGTCGTCCAATGAATTTTCCTTCTCTGCAGCAGTGTTGTCTTGCGGTGCAGGAGTCGGATTGGCGGTTGGATTTTCTTCGCCTTGAGTAGACGAGTTCCATAGAGGCGCTTCACCAGCTTGAGCAGCATTATCTGAAGCTCCCTGAGCAGAACTTTGCGGATCAGATGGCTTCCTCAGAACTCTGGTAGGTACTAGCGCAGCAGGAGTTGCCGATGATGGCCTAGCAGAAGTCGTCGCGCCAGCACTCGCCTGAGATGGGTGTCCAAAATCACAAGCCGGAGGAGGCACTATGGCAACTCTCTTGTTGTTCACATCGTAGTGATGCATAAACAAGTCGGGATGCATCTTGGCTGTTATCTCACAGGCGAAGTGCCGGACTTCCACCTCGCGATTCTTGAAATCCTCCTTGCTAAAAGATGAACCATCTTCATGTTGCTCCGGCTTCCCCAAGGTGAGAAGAGCTGGCTCCACTGCATTGGGATAATAGCTGCGAGCTAAGGCCAGGACTCGGGTCGCCGCTCACCTCATCAAGGACTGCTTCCATGCCAAAACATAGCCAGGAGCCCGAGACAACTCCTTGACAAGCTGATCCGGCTTCAAAGGGCACTGATCTTTTGGATGCAGATACCTAACGATGGAACAAGCACCCTCTTGGAGTCCATGGCAGTGGTCGAGCAGCTCGTTCATTTGATTACCAATGGATAGTTGGAGTTTTGAAGAAGTTGAACCTACCAAGGTAGAAAGCACAAAGTTAGAAAATGATCTTGCAAAGAAAGACAAGTCGGGTATAAAGGACGGGAGTAAGGCTTACCAAATATGCGTTGGGTCATCGCCTTGATGACCTTGCGACAGTTATCCAAACAGAGGTTCAAATCCTTAATGGCCTTCTCTGAAATTTTCTTATTGTTGGCCGCCTCCTTCTTCACGTCCTCAAGCTCGGTGCAGATTTTCTTCAAGTCCTCCTCAAGCTGGAGAGCACGTTTCTTTTCAGATTGGGCAGTCCTGGCAGAAGCCGCCGCCTTGTCCTCAAGCTCCTTCATGTCCCTCTTCATTTTAGCAATGGTATTCTGCAGAAAACAGTATCAACAAGTCCAAGATTTAGCTCCAAGTCATCGAAATCAACAACTCGGCGCTTGGGGGCTACAGGCAGTTCTTTTCAAAGTTCAAAGTCCAAAAGTCCAGGTTCTTTAAAGTTGTGAGTCCCAAGTCGTCAAAAATCAACAACTCGGCACTTGGGGGCTACATGGAGTTCAATTTTTTTAACAATTCAGAGAATACGAATAGGAAAGAAATCGGTAGCTCCGAGTTGTCGCAGGCTAACAACCCGGCGCTTGGGGGCTACTCAGCGAATCAATTTTTACAAGTCTACAATCAGCTAAAGTACGCAAGTCTTAAGCTCCGAGTCGTTGCAAGCAAAAACGACTCGGCGCTTGGGGGCTACGACATGAAGTTCAGTTTTCTAGTCAGCAAGTTTTTGAAAAGCAAAGCACCTATCTTAGCCACAAGTTATCTCAGCTAGGTGCTTGGGGGCTACTGATATAGGGCAAGTCATAAATGCGCAAAGGAAAGAACGAAAAATTACAGAGTGGATCATTTTTAGGGACATTAAGCTCGACAACTCCTCATTTTGCAGTCGGACCGCCTCTTCATTTTGCTTGTAGGCTTCTTCCCAGGTTTGCATGAAGGATTTGTTTCCGCCAATGTTAAGTCGGCTGTAGTCAAAGAGTGAGAGTTGGAGAAGTGTCCAGAGGACCCTTGTCAGCCTATGGAGGAGACGCCTTGGAGGAGTTTGATGACGGGAAAATGGGGCGATCGAAAAATACGCGTCCACGTCATAGAGACAGATAGTATAAAATTTAAATTGCGCGAATATAAATAATACAAATATCAAGGATTGCGAGTACATATTTTCGGAACTTTTACATTTATATAAAAGAACCGTTAATTACATCTCCGAAGAGAAAAAAACCCTGATTAAGAATTCCAACTTTCTATTACAAAGGATTACAACTACATATGACTACTACAAAAGATAAAACTAAAGACTAAGAAGTCCTCCTCGCCGTCGTCGTCGTCGGATGCTTGAAGGAGCATTTAATCTTCTTTGACTTATCATATGATTTGATATCATTTATTCAGATATATTTCATATTTTACTTGCACTATTATTCGGAGTACAAGGAGTAAGCATGCACCAGATACTTGATTTTATTCAATCGGCTCATTTGACATGGACTTTGATGATTATTTCTTGAGTATTTAATTAGCCGACTAAGTGTATCCGGAATGGTGCGTGTAATTTGGGCCATAGGCCATACATGCGCATGTGCATGGGCATGGGCATGGGCATGTGCATGTGCAGATGTAGACTGATTTAACTTATGAGTTTTGCATACCACCGGGTATGTAATTTTAATATATTTCAATATAAGAGTATCTGTGGCATGCAGACTACATGTTGGATTAACCCGCATATACTTTTGTTTGATTTTTAGTAAGGCATGATTTTAGCCTATATTTTCTACATGCTTTTGTGGCATGAGAGTTTTATTGATTTTGACTTCTCTTGTATTACTACTAAAATCGCATAGCAATGCCTGCGAGAAGTGTAACCAAGATGAAGTTTGTTTTCTTCATATTTGTATTACTACTAATGTAGCATAAAATGCCTGTAGCGTAACCGAACAAGAAATATTTATGTGATTGATCATAACACTATATGACGATTTTTTTTCTTATTCTTGCCCAACTTGGTCGTATCCATTTTAAGGACTGAGCCAATAAATTTGTAGGGACTTCATATTTAGATTATTCTCTAGATTTGTATCCATGTATAGGGACCAGATCAAGGAACGAGGCATATGCACACGTTTCATCCTGATTTGTATCGCTAAAGGGACCGAATCAAGAGAAGAAATATTAATTTGATGATTTTGAGAAATATGCAAACATGCTCCTTGATCCGTACCATGATGGCCGGATCAAGTTGACGATTTTGAGAAATATATGAAGCAAGCTCCTTGATTTGTACAGCGATGGCTGAACCAAGGGCGTGAGTTTTAGTAGATATATGAAAGCTCTTTGGTCTGTACCCATGGCCAAACCGAAGGCTAAGAAAGAGGAAGAAGATGGAGGTCCTTTTGGCTTGTATCCATGGCCAAGACAAAGGCTAAGGAATAATCATTAATCCCACCTTGTCTTGAACGAGTTGTGGTACTCCTTCTTGATCTCTTCTTCTCTTGCGTAGCGTTGCTGTATGGTGTTCTTACCAGAGCCGATGAGTCGATGAGACGATCAGAAGTATCGGGGGTTGTCTATGAGCCTGGGGTCAGAATATTTATAGGCCAAGGATGGAGCGTGGGCGCTGTGTTCCTCTCCGATTTAGATTTTTTTTATTTCGTTAATTACTCGATCGTGGGAGCGTTGTCAAGAACGTGGGCGACGAACTGCCCATTTTTAAAACTCCCGATCAACTATGAACTTGGTCTTAGCTTGGATACGTACGGATGCAAATATGGCCATGGGCCATGGGCTGCTAATTACCTCATTATAATTTATTAACCGTGTAATGACGCCGGCTAATCCATACATGCACGTAGTTGTAGGTTATACGTATTTCTTGTTACGTATATGGCCCAATAGCTTGTAAATTAGCTAGCTCGTAATGGGTAGCAAAGATTAATTTATATTTGTATTGCATAATTCTTTTGATGAAATATAATTCGACCGTATTTTGTAGGGTCATCCGGACAACGCCGACGATTTGTCGCGCAGTCGAATATTTCATTGAACATTTTGTATCGCTGGTCAATATCGGACCATTGTTGCCGATGAAAAGACGTGTAAACAAATATTTTTTAATTATTTATATTTTTATCAGACAAAGCGATTTTCTATTGTTTATTTAATTATTCTATCAAATTTCATGATAGTCAATTACTTTTTATATTTTGAGACAAAATCGATGTCAACAGATGCCCCTCGAGGTCTGGTTGCGAATGTCGATATAATTCGGATCCAGAGCTCGAAAATATATGTTTTTCTATTTACATTTTATCATCTAAATATTCACCTGATTTTTTTAAATATTGGGGTGTTATCTAGCCATAAGTTTGAAATTTCGTTGAGACCTGCAGGATAAGTGGCGAGGTTTCAGTCGGCCGCTATATCCGTGCGTGCTGGCCAACAAATTCTATGGCCGTTAGCACCAAGCCGTAAGAGCAGGACTTACGCCCTGCCGTTGTCTGACGCGGCTCGTCCCCTCGATCATGGCTGCCGCGGTGAGGATGTGTGTTAGGTCGGCTGACCCGGCGGCCTGCTACGCCCCTGCCCTGGACTTAGCCGTCTGCTGCTCTGGACTGCCCGGTTTCGACCTCCGCCGCGTTGGCGCCGGCCGGCCGTCTACCTCCGCCACGCCCACCCGGCCTCCCTGCATCCAGCTGTTCTCGGCGAGTAGGTACGGCTGCACGATGTGCTCCGAAGCAAAGTACGTGCTGCAACAACAGTTCAGCAAGCGGCCTGACGGCAGTCCAATACAGTAGGATGTGCTGTTGATTTTTGTTTCTGAATCTACAATTGTGACCGAAAAACGAAGTTCAGTTTGGTCACATGAGAAAGTTCACTTCTATTGTTCCGGGAGCTCACGACGGTGCTTGGGGCGTTCGATTTGGTCACAAGAAGCTCATTCCGTTCAGAAGTACAAAGTTTAGGCTATGTTTGCGCAAAGTTTGTTTCGCTGGCTCGTTGGTTTTAGTCATAGCAAGAAACACTTGCGGCTTAAAGAAAATGAAAAACATCAGATAGACACAGTGTGGTAGCTCCACACTCCGGGCTCGCCGCCCGTGGACTTCTCAGCTCGTCGCCACCGGTACGGCTACCCGCGTCCTGCCCCGGCATTTCGCCCGTTCAAAGGTTGCCGGTACGCAGCAGTAGGGAGAAGAACTGCTGGCTGCACTGCAACAGTTCAAAGCCGCTCTGAACCGTGTTGGGATGGACGCCATGCTCGCACACACGAACTTGTTCGCTGCCGTGTAGGTGTAGGATGGTCTGGACTGTTCCACAAGCCTCTGAACTATGGTGTTGTTCAGAACTATGGAGCGCTCCGTTCTAAACTCCCTTGAGAAGTTCAGTTTTTTTGTTCGAATTTTTTATTTCCATCACAAAGTTCACTCCTAAGAAATTTTGAAGTTCACTATTCATAATCTTGATGTCCAAAAAGAAAACAATACTCTAAAAAGGTTCACTATAAAAAAATAGGAAACATAAGTTCACCTGTGAATATAGTGAAGTTAACATATCGGTGGAAGTTCGGCTAATCTATTTTTATTTGGAGTAATTCAATTCATGTGACGCCCGAAGTTTACTTTATTTGTCGGTAAAAGGATTCAGTTTATCAGCATAGAAAAGTTCACTTTGTAGGAAACAAAAAGTTCACTTATAAAAACTACAAAGTTCACTAGCATATCAAGGGAATTTCAGTTACTCCGTTTTTATTCGGAGTAGTTCATTTCGTGTGACGCATGGAGTTCACTTTGTAAGGAAGTTCACTTACGTCTCCCGTAAAAGTTCACTTTCGTGACGAGAGAAGTTCATAAATAGTTCGAGTACGAAAATCAAATAGGCCAAAAAAATCATATAAATAGTCCGAGTACGAAAATCAAATAGCGAAGTTCAGTAATGGTTCGGATATGAAAATCATACAAATCAAAAAACACGACAGGAAGTTCACTAACATATACCAGGCAATTCAGAACTGAATTTGAGACAGTTCGAAATACTTTGTTTTTTAAAAGCGGAAATTTATATATAGAAATCATCTCTACGAGGTAAGATTGTCCAAATTGACCGCTTTCACATGCAATTAGATACTATGTGAGCCTAATATAACTATCCCATGCAGCAACACCCCACCCGAACACCACAACTATGCCAATTTCAAATCGTTAACTCGTTGGCTCGTTTATCCGTTTTGGTATTTTCAAAATTAATCACAAACATAACGAATTTGAAAATTATTTCTTCATTAAAAAGTTGCGTCTAGTCAATACCTTTCCAACGCCGTATCATTTGTTCCGTTCCGACAAACGGTTGAAAGGTAATTTCAAAAAAACAGTCCGCCGGAAATTTATATTCGAAAAACAGAATTAGGTATTTTCAAAACTGCTCCTATTCTGTAAAGAATTTCGATAAAATGGTTGAGATAACGAAGATGCGCAATTTCATTAGCTATCCGATGGTATATAGTTTGCGTTAATCCGATGAGCGGTTTGAAAATGGCGCCCCAAAAACTGTACGAAAACGCAGTTTTTCTCGAAAACTGTATCTTGTATATTTAAAATTGATTTAAAACTGTACTTCATTTGGAAAACCTTCAAAGACGAAAAAGTTGCGCAATTTCTGTAGCTATCCAACGGCGTATCATATGTGTCATTCCGATAAACCGATTTAAAATCGCGCTAAAAATACGGTCCGCAGAAACAGGTAAAAAGGGTGTTCCGTCAGGAAGTTCACATTATCATTGAATGAAGTCCATCAACTTTACGAGGGAAGTTCAGAAGTGGTTCCAGAATAGCTATTCTAGAACTGTTTCCAGAATAGCAGACATATATATATATATATCAGGACTATTCTGCAACCCCCTTAAGAGGTTATAGAATAGCTATTCTAGAACCCTCCCATCCTAATCACCTTCTTATCCCGATTAAACCGACCGTTCCGGACCACCCAAAAAAAACCCACCACCTACCCCGTCCCGCACCCGATCCCTACCCACCACCTACCCCGTCCCGGCCACCTGGACCTGGATCGAGCAGCCCCGGCGCGCGGACAAGCTCCGCCTCCCCCGCGTCCCGCCGAGCTCCTCCGCCTCCCCCGCACCCCGCCTCCTTTCCGGGCGCCGCAACCGCCGCCGCCCCGCCCCGTCGTGCTCCTCCCCACCGTCTCCCCACTGGCGCTGCCGTGCTCCTCCTCGACCTCCGCCCGCGCCGACCAGGAGGACCCGACCTCCTCCGCGCACCTCCCCAGGGCCTCTCGTGCTCCTCTCCCGCGAGGGTCCCTCACCTACGCCCCGCGGGAGGACCCCCACCTCCGCCGCAGGCCGGCAGAGGAGGACCCCCTCGCTCCGAGGCCCCTGCTCGCCGACGGGAGGGCAGCCGCGCCCCGCCCCTGAGGATGGTCTGCTCGCTGACGAGAGTGCACGCCGACCAAATGGCTTCCCCTGTTCGTCGCCGATATTTCCCAGGACTCGAACCGGAGCTGCTCTAGACGTACTGCTGATATGAACTGCTTGGGCATTCAGAGTGCATCAGGCCATATATTGTTAGAAAAAAATGAAGTTCATTTTTCGACATAAGAGAGTTTACTTTTATTTGTGAAGAAGTTCATCATGTCCATGCCATGAATTCGGCTACTGGTGTATGTTGTGGTGGTGAACTACCCCTTGTAGTTCATACATGAATATAAAACTTTTCTCGTCCGGCGGCTGCTGACTATTCAAACCATAAATTCTCCGTGAGTAAGTTCACTTACGTCTCCAGTAGAAGTTCAGTTTTGTGACGAGCGAGTTCAGAAATGGTCCGAGTACGAAAATCAAACAGGTCAAACAAAAATCAAAGAAGTCAAAAACATGACGGAGAACGTTCTTCTGGTGCTCCGTGAAGAAGTTTACTTATGTGTTCGGAAGAAGTTCAGTGTTGTGAAGTGGGAAGTTCAGAAAAAACGAGAATTCTAAAAATAACAGAATTATGTATATTTAAAACTTCTCTTAAACCGTAAGGAATTTCGAAAAAAGTGCGTGAGATAACAAAGTTGCGTATTTTTCATAGCTTTCCGACGGCATATCATTTGCGTCAATCCGATTAACGGTTTGCAAATGGCGACCAAACTACTGTACGGTCGCGAAAAAAGTGTTTGTATATATGAAATTTTTTTAAAACCCGTGAACATGAAAAAGTTTCGTAATTCGATAGCTATCCAACGGTATATCATATGCATCATTCCGATAAGCGGATCAAAATCGCAGTAGAAAATTTTCCGGCGAAGATGGAGAATCAGTGTGTTCCGTCAGGAAGTTCACATTATCATTGAATGAATTCCATTAACTTTGCGAGCGAAGTTCAGAACTGGTTCCAGAATAGCTATTCTAGAACTGGTTTCAGAATAGCAGACCTATATATATATATATATATATATATATATATATATATATATATATATATATATATTTGACACCCAGTGTGCAGAATAACTTATTTTGCACCCACCATTTTCTACGTTGTTACATCAATAAATTATGTTACATATGTAAATATTTACGTCATGTTGACCCATAATAGAAAAAATCGACATAAAAAATGAGTTAAAATGACGTAAAAGTCATAAAAACAACATAAATAAGTGTATTTTTTTCATATTTTTGCAACATCACGTAAATATTTTTTTTTGTCATTTATATTTTTTCTTACGTTCTCCTTGACTTAATACATAAGACAAAATTTACGTCACATAAAAATCATATGTGGTTGTAAAGATAGAGGGTGGGTGTAGAATAACTATTCTACTCCCTGTAAGTCAAATGATGCGCTATTTGACACCCAGGGAACAGAATACTTATTCTGCACCCGGGTCGTCCGTGCTAGCCGAGCGCCCGAGCCACCCCGCGCGCCAGCCCCGCGTGGGCTTCTTTAGCTAACCACTGTCGTAAGAATCCTGGAGGCAACGTAAAAAAGACTGGAAAAATGCCCCCACCATCCGGCCCACAAACCACCCACGTAAGAATCTCTGCGGGTGATGTAAAATGAATAGGGCCAGCGTAAGGAAGTTACAGAAAGCGAAGCCCACCTCTAGTTTCGTAAATCACCAAGGAAATAAAATATTCTGCTAAAAAAACCAAGAAATAAAATATTACTCCATATTTATTTCCCTCAAGGAGTAATAATATTAGTAGTAGTTGACGTAAATAGTAGTAGACTTTGCAAGCTCTAGCTTTAGACATTTGGCTCCATGTTTCAACAGACTAGCTTCATTTTTACATGAAATATTTTACCAGCGCTTTAACATAATCTCTGTACTTGTCGGCATGTATTTGTGACCTTCAACTTGCTGCCATGTGGCAGTTAACATGATATTTTGCATATCGGAATTGCTGAACATGCCTAGGTAATTGCTAGCCCAGACAATAAGGTTTCCAGAAAATAGAAACTGTACGAACATCACGCCTGTAATAGACAACAGCAGCACAGTGCCGCTAAGTTGAACATAAACACCCAAGTGTAGATGACACGTGCATAAAACATACAAGGGGATATCTTCAGCATGCTACTTGGGCATTATTACAACCAATTTTGCATGTTCCATAAGTTGCCGCCAACTAGATATATAGGCTCAGCAAATTGAAACACATCTAGATATTTTCAATGACATGATCACTCACGGATGGTCGCTCGCTTGACAACTATGACCGGGCAGACAACATTGTTTACGACGTAATTCCTGACGCTGCCTGAGAGCACCCTGCAGGCATGCAAAGGTTAGCACAGTATAATGATCAAAACAAGCAATATGGCTCAAGAATGGTTTGTTAATCTCTTGACAACCTCTTGAGCTTGCCGAGGCCCTGCTCCCTGTAACTGGGCATCTAATGGATATGTCATGGATAGCTTGGCATTTCTTCTCGTCGCAATCTCCAAACATGACTTTGAAAACGACACACGTGCCAAGGAGATGTCAGATGATAATCCCTTGGTAACATAATATTTTGGAGCAATGAGATCAAAATTTCCATTGATTCTTTTAACATGCTTCAAGTCATATGTGAACTTATCCTCCTTGCTAGTTTTGAACAAAGAAATCACTAGAAAGGAACGGGCAGCTACCGCACCTCCAGTCGAAACCAACCACTAGAAAGGATCGAGTTTGCAAAGTCGTGAACTATATGCCTTTTGTTTGCAACCTTTTCCTGGCCACTTCACCTCAACCGTTCCTCCACAAACTAAAATGTTTTGTTTTTAGTATCATGATCTCTCATCCTAGAATGGATTAATCCATGATGGTGTTGTTGTATCCACACATTCTGTTTCCACAAACTCAAGTCCCCCATAAAATTGATCTCCCAACTCTCCCCAAGAACCACACAACAAGAAAGCACAACTAATCAACTAATCAAGTATACATAAAATTGGGGCAAAGTAGTAGCAAGATGTTATAAAATTAAATGCTAATTTATTCAAGATACTTCTCTCTAGTGCTAAGTACCTCAGTACAAATTTATTCGTCTATGATGAGCAAACTGCATTTTCCTGGGTTCATTCTGATTCATTTTTACGAGTTGACTTGCCAAAATGGTAAGTAACATGACAAATTGTGCTTTTGAGTTCCACCCAATTTGCTATTTGTTCTTAGAAATAGAATCCGGGCTCATCCTTGTGCAAAAAAGAAAAAGAAAGACTCGGCCTCTTTTGGCTCCTATATAATTTTGCAGAATTGTTTAGAGTACAGTTTGTTATACTCAATCTAACAACAATAATCTATCGATTCTAAAATAAGGCAGTCTGAAGGTAAATTTCAATAGAAACCAGGATAGTAATTATTAAAAAAAAACACCTTACAAAAAACTACATAGAAAGTAAGTCGAAGGATTTACCATGACGACTGAAATCTGCCAAAAGATGGGTTTAGAGCAACTCGAATCAACACTGTACCATGAACAACAATGGAAAAACTGTAATGGAATCTGAGCTAGCATATTGAGGCTTGAGCTCACTTCATGCCACAATAGGCTACAACACGAATACATCAATGACTAAAAAACCATTGTATGTAAGAACTAGAATATCTTAGTAAGAGTCGAATTGAAACTGAACTACAGGAGTAAATACTGATTACCTTACACTCCATGTCTTATTAGGAAAAAAGTTATATGGCGACAACTCATCTTTGAAGGTCAATTCAAATGGGAAAATGCATAAGTTCCATTATAGTACTCTATCATGATTCTGCACCAATAAACCTGATGTACTTCTCATCGCAGCACTGGCTACTTTTTTGAGCTACCCTTATTTCTCCATGCTAATACAACACCCAAAATCAGTATAATTGCACATGGAAACAAATTATCATATAGCCAGTGTTTTATTGCCTAATCCTTTTAGTATGACTGAGTTAACCTGGAACCCACATAGATCTGGTAATGTTAATCTAATACTGAACGTTTGATGGACCAGAACATACCAAAAAAAAAGGTGCTGAACCTGACGAGTCACTAGACATAACAGATTTCGTAGCTCTATTTATAGGAAGACAGAAAAGGACCGAAAGGAGGACTCAAGGTAGCCGTGGGTCTGATCTGGAGGAGAAGCTCTTTTTGATTCATCACTGGCATCAGATCTTCAACCTCGCGGACCAGATCTCCTTTGCTGATATAGGAAAAAGGCACACATTATCAGCTCTTGCAGAGTTCATACTAAAAATTCATGCTGAAACGAGCAAAAAGTACCTAACAAGGGGATGCAGCAGTACGTGTCGAATCTGAGGCTGACGACACTCGACGCGGACAGCAGCTGAGACCCGCAGCGAGGGGGCGGGCCTACGGGGGACGGCAGGAGGCTGGCGGCCTGTGGGGAACGGCAGGCAGCACAGCCCTGGGTAATGAACGGCAGGCCAGGCCACGGCTCCCAGCCTCCCACCTTCAATCCCCGCGCCAAGATGGTGCCGCGCGCGGTCCGTCCGCCTCGACACTACCGCCGACCAACGAGGTCACCCAGCTCGCCGCTTGCACCTGAGGCCACCCGCCCGCCGCCGAAAACCGCTGGCCGATGAGACCATCGGCAGCGCCGCCCGATGCCGAGCTGCTCGCCGCCTTTCCGTCCAACAGGAGTCGATATCCAAAGAGCCGGAGGTGGTCGACAGAGGGGATCTGAAGATGGAGCAGGATGCGGTCGATTTCGAGCCGAGGAAGCCCGCCGCTAGCCGCTGGCGACGCTCGGGCGGTCGGAAGTGGTGTGCGAGGCGGGGAGGAAGAGATTTGTCGACCACCAAGCCTCACGCCACCCAAATCCCCAGCTGCCGGTGCTCTCCGCCCGCCGAAATCCCGCAATCATCCGGTCGCCGCCCGCAACAATCCCACCAGTAGGCCATCGCCGCCAGCCGCAGTCGTCAAAAGCAGTCGCTCGACGGTCGCCGGTCGCTGCATCCGCTGGCCGAGCACGATGGAGCCGAGGACACCTGCAGCTCAGAGCTCTCTACGTCCGCCGCCGGCCGCTCACCCCCTCGCCGCTGCTGCGCCCAATTCCAACCGCTCGCCGCCGTGTGGGTTAAACTGGAAACCACGATGGGAAAAAAATGAGGTGACGACTAGTGGGCAGCTCCCAAATCCCCACGAGGCCACGACCGAATTAAAAAAAAAACTGTCGGGATTATATAAAATAAAAAAGAAAAATTACAACGGTTCGCTCGGTGGTGTACGCCCGAGAAGGTTTGGTCGAGTCAGGTGGCTGTCCGGCTCGGTTGATCGACCCGGGTGCAGAATAGTTATTATGCACCCAGGGTATCTAATAGAGCTTCTATATATAGGTAAATTAGTAGGGACTTCTAGGTGTCCAGGCTCCTAGCTCAATGACCGTTAGATTTATTTGATCATGATCATTAGGGCAGGGAACCAATTCGGGTATGGAGATTTATAATACCCGGTAGTAACCCGTTTTGCTTGTATGCAGCATATTTCAAATTTTGAACCGTGGTACTCTTTCCAAATATAATCAACCAGCCATTAATGATGGTCCCTTTTTTATGTGCGCGGCGTGATTCCTGCTGAAAATTGGTAGCCTCAGATAATTTCCAAAAATGAGGTATACCGGGCTCTCTTATTTATATGGGCATTAATCATTCCACAATCACAGTTTCAAACAGGCTATCTGCAAACCTACCGTCACGTCATTTTCTAGGTAGAGGTGTGCTTGGCTGAGTTTTCCCATCGTTCATTCAATCAATTTGTGGATTGAGGTATGTATTTTCTTTCCTCGCGTACTGTGCTTGGCTGAGTTTTCCCATCGTTCATTCAATCGATTTGGGATTGAGGTATGTATTTTCTTTCCTCACGTACATTCTTGGTGATCTGTTCAGGTATATCCTGACCCTGCCACCGTCGGCAATGCAGGCGTCGTTCAAGGCCGGCATGTCATGGCCGTTGTACAGCTTGAAAGTATCAGTTTCGACAAGGAAACTTGGCCTGTGAAGGGATCTATAATTTCTTAGTTTAAATATTTCATGGATATGGTTCCATCGACAACCGTAGGGCATCTAGAATTTGGGACGTTTTTTATCAATCGTACCAGAATGATTAGCTCAACTCGATAAGTCTGTCATACCCTTTCGTACTAGTACCTGAATACCCACATGCTCTTCTTGGTTACTCTCTTTTTCTGGTTGTCCACACAGGATTGCATGGATAATGCCAGAACCGAGATTCTCATGGACTTCCTCACATTAAAAGAGAATGTTGCGTCACTCCATTCATTCGTGCAAGAATTGATGAGGCAATACACATTGTGATACATATGAGGCGCCACACCTATGGACATTGGTGGAACTGAGATTGACGTTGGCTACAGTTATCTTCCATATATTAAGAAATACCTATGTAATAATTTCAATGTTTTTCTTTTGGAACAATGTCCTCTACTAAGAGAGTGTTATGTAATAAGTACAATAAGTTTTCTTCTAAAAATTTCCATGGTACTGATAATGGCTGTCTCCTGTGCCCACAACCAATACTTAACAACAACTGAGTATGCATCGATACCTACATATACTTAACATACCACAAGCTAATCACAGTTTATAGCTCCGACTTTTTACCAATTCGGGGTATATTTCAAATTAAGTATGTGATATCAACATACCCACAACTCTGAGTACCGGATGATTATTTGAACCGAGTTTCATTTTTAAGTGGGTATCATACGACACGAATATGCAATATCCATATACATATAAGCTTCTCGGCGGCGCTATCCGTTAGCGCCCCCTTGACCGTGACGAGCTCATATAACACCGAGCCGCACCTCCGACTCGCCTCTGACATTTCGTACTAGGTATTAACATATGAACATACCCAGTTCTCGCGCCTACATACCCCAAAATCACGATCTTAACCGTAATGACTGCCCACTCCGTGTATCAATTGTTATTTTTCTGAAACTGAGTATGCATCGATACCTACATATACTTAACATACCACAAGCTAATCACATATTCCAATGCATTACATTTTCCTTACATATTTATACAATAAAATAATGCTTAGCCACTAATTAAATTAAAATGACAGGTTTGAAGAACATATAAGAATTACAGTTGTCATATACCCAAGTTTCTTCTTACATTTTTAAAAATCATGGAGACTAAGATGAAGATGTGCACTATCAATTAACCAACTTCCTACAAATTAGTCACCCATTTAATTAGGACAATTCAAGTCAATTTTATATGGCCAGAGATTTTACACAGCGCGTCCAAGATTTTTTTTTGGGGTATCCATTTGAAAGTACGTACGAATATGGTACAGACGATCATACCCAATTCCCTGACCGTACTAATCAAACACCCATTAATTAGTACAATTTAATTGAACTTTAAATGGCCGGACATTTAAATTCAGCGCGACAACTTTTTTTGGGTATCCATTCAAATTGCTGAGAAAGTTTACTTACTAAGTAAATTAGCTAATATACCTAGTGCCCAGACCATGCAGTCAAACCCGTTTTCAATGCTCGGGATTTAAAAACCGTGACACACTCCATTAATCACCTTGACCATATTAAAACAAACAAATAAAGGCCAGGAATAAGGGACGCGCTAAAACAGTTAGTCAAACAAGTCAATCATACTTGATTACTACACAGTCAACACTCAATTCTCTCTCCTCACGTCCATCACGCATTGGGTATTTTAACATATACAAATGGGTCGACCCGTTTTAAGAATGCCCATTGGGAATACTCTATGTCATGATGCATGGAGCCTGGGCTCCTTGGTGCCCCATTTGAGCTTTTATATATATATATATATATAAATTAATTGGTGCTCCTTGGTGCATGGGCACCATGGTAGAATACTGTAAGTTTTAGGTATCTACAAAACACATACACGTCGGGTATGCAAACATTGAGTATATAGGAGGTGTACACACCCTTGGGTATATGTACATTGAGTATCTACATGGTACGTATACCTTGGGTATATATATCATAGGTATGCATACAGATCAGATATATATATATATGTACCATAAGTATGCGTACACATTAGGTATACAAATGGGTCGACCCGTTTTAAGAATGCCCATTGGGAATACTCTATCCCTTTACCCAATCGTACGGTCATGATGCATGGAGCCTGGGCTCCTTGGTGCCCCATTTGAGCTTTTATATATGAAAAGAAGCAACCAAATGAGCGTTGCATAACTTGATAAAAAAATGATGATGATGAGTCCGAAATAAAACTCTACCCAAAAGAGTTACATATGCACTTGAAATTACGATGAAAGTTAGTAATTAGTGTTGACACTAGTAAGAAAATGGCTATTGCTGGCAAACCTAATTAAACTATCGCTTGCGAACAAGTGATTCGCTAGCGCTACAGTCGTCAGTGGTAAAACTTACCGCTGGCGAACATGCTGTTCGAAACTTACAGGCGAACCACACGGGAAGTGCGCCAGTGCTATCATTTGCAGATTTAAAAAAACAATAGACGGCAACACCGTTGGACCGCTCGTTTCGAAAGCGGCCGACCAGCACCGCCGGCCACGGGCCCGTTCTGCTCGACTCCGTACGGCCGTCTCGATGAACCACACGTCCGGAGGCTCCTCATCTCGCGTCGCTCACCGCAGTCGCAACCAAACCGTGGCCAATGGCTCCTCATCTCGTGTCCCTGCCCCACTGCGCGACCATGGCGTCGTAATGTAAGGGGAAGACGAAGAGGGACCCGTCGGCGTCGAGGTCGCCGGCGGCCTTCAGCGCCCATCCGAGCGAGCACGACGGGGCCACCATGGTCTCCGGCGCCAGGTAGAGGCTCCTGCAGGCGGGACACTGCGCGGCGGTGATGGCGAAGAGCGGCGGTGCGCTGGTGCTGAGCAGTAGGGCGCTGGGCTGGGCCATCTTCTCCGGCGACCAGGTGCTGGCATACGGGATGCTGACTGCGACGGGCTCCACGCTGTAGTCGTTGCTGCGCTGCGTTGATGGGGATTGGATCGACTAGATTGGAGCAGTTGATGGGGATTGGATTAGATACGGCCGCCTTATACGACTCCGTCCGGCCACGGGCTCGGCAGTTTTTTATTGGACCAATTAGATTGGAGCACACGGATTGTATTTTTATTTGGTGTACTAGTAGCCGTCGGATGCGCACAGGCATGCATGTGCAAAGAGAGAGAGCAGTGCCGGCGTGCTAGAGTAGCTAGTTAGCTGATAGGGGTAGGTGGCGCACATACTTGTTTGTTATCTCCTGCCCTGATGATAGTATTGGTCGCGTTGATCGTCGAGGTATTATGGTGAAACCTCGATTCCTGAATCTATCGATACACAAACAATACAGGAAACGAAATAAATAACACGAATACAAAGGTGCAATGCACAATCATGATGAGATGGTCAAATTATGCACTGAAATAATATTGGGCATGTCCCACAAGTTAAATGGAACCTCTAAAATAAATATTGCAATTAACGGGTTAAATCTCCATATTTAACTTAGTGAATTGCGTTATTATCCAAAATGTCCAGTACTGAAATATGGGTCCTAAATGCATGAAAATGATATTATTAGTTAGTCCCAATTGGGTAGTCTCGGTTGGGGAACTGGGACTAGAGGCCGTTTTTCTACTAGTGAGGGGCAGCTCCTCGAGCAAGCGCGCCGCCGCCCGACCCACGTCGAGCGGGGCGTCATCGTCCTCGACGACAGCGACGACGCCGCGCCCAGAGCGACTCACCGCTTCGACGAAGGAGCATGGCCGAGCCGCCGCTTCGACGACAAAACAGGCCCAGCGCCATCGCGGGGAATGGGGACGATGATGACGACGACGGCAGTGGGGACTACACTGTCTTCTACCGCCACTTCGGCATGTAGTCACCGCGTTTATTTAGTTTTTTTTATTATTACAAGTTTGCAATAAATTCATTCGAAAATAAATTAATTTAGTTAAGTTCGTTGGTCCAAGGGATAGAGTTGCTCTAACCATCCTATGAAGGGAGTGTAAACTCCGGCGGCAGCACCACCATTGTGCGCGCACAAGGCGACGAGAGAGCGACATGGTGTCATCGACGTCGATGTCACGGTGTCACTAACGCAAACACAGAGCGATCCATATGCATGTATCAGCTGGCATCAAACGGCACCGCGACGCGGCGAGCTAGCGTATGCGTGCGACGTGCGTGTGTGTCACCCCTGCGCGAGTATGTGCATGCTTACGTGTATAAAATTGAGTCACTATGCCTGTAAAAAATAAAGAGGTTCGGTTCATATGGCTTCGTCGCGCGTGTTTGCCCGCTGGGTGGCAGGTTCGGATTTATCTCACTATAGCAAATATGCCCGTGCGTTGCTACGGGTGATGATTTATTATGTTGCTATTGTGCTTCATAGCAACCCTGCTCCAACAACACTGACATATTGTACTTCGTAGTCGCTAATCGGCACGTCTCACTCCTACTGCATGCCAATGATTGCCACTGATTTCTCCAACTCTGGGATAACGTCGTAGGAATTCCCATGGCAAAATGATTAAATTGATCTTCCCTATACCTTTGCTTTGTGGCAGTGTGCACAATAAAAAAATCTCAACAGCTCGTTCAGCACAAATCTCAATTACAAAAAAGAATATCACAACATAAGGTAATATGCAGAATGTGACATGCAAAAAACCAAATCATGTGTTTTTTAATCATGACTTCAACGTGCATGTTTGTTTAATTTCTTCATCTGAGATCTTCAGCATTTCTTTTAAGATAGATCTGACACGGTGTTGAAGTAGTAAATGCCGAAGGAAAAAATCATAGTTGAAGTCAGATTTTTTAACGTGACCTCTAACTTTAGTTATGATATGATTTTCAGAATGTGAGTACCAGACAAACAAACACCATGACTGACTTCTCTCAAATATCCATGCTGAATTATAACATTCACATCTCAATATTGGAATGAATGTATACTCAACTAATTAGACACAATGAAAGTGTTAACAAACTACTCTAGTCGCATGTGTAGTAGAGAGCTAGCTGCTAGAATTTTCACATTGCATGAACGCATCAAACCTCTAAGATGCTTCTATAGCTCTTCTTTTTTATCTTCAGAATTCTTGCTTCCTGGTCAAGGTTTGTCTAGAAAGAGAAAGGAGACATAGTATTTAGGAGACATAGTATTTGCAGTATCATAACCAAGCAGCTATTGCTGGCTCATCACCAGTACTAATCGGCATGGCCTATTTATTAAAAAAATATTAAATACATTAGCATTGTAATGGTGCTTGCTCGGTGTACATTTGATCAATGAAGAAAAAACACAGGTATCTGGACCAGGGTGCAAACCAGACTTGCACACCGGCTCCAGGGGTGCAAACCAAACTTAATGTAGTGAAAATGAAGCACATTGATGAAGTAACTCATCAGCAATGTCCATATCTAAAATACAAATAAAACTTCCGCACGCTGATGGTGGATAAAATCCTCCTAAAAGCACATGTTCAAACAAACTACTGAGTTCTGTAAAAAGAAAGAATGCTTTATTGATTGATATGATCATATAAGGACATAATGGGCTTTCGTGTATTCTTGGAGAGGGGTAATTGTTCTAAACGGATCACAGTAAATTCGAGTCAAAATAAAGTAATTGTTTCTTACAGCGATTAGCATTCCCAGCCTGAAAACCTGAATATAGAAAAATAAAAAATCATCTCACTTCAAAATAGAAAAATATCAAAAATCATCAACCTTCATAGACCACATGGGAGCCAAAAATAACCAACTTTCAACCATCCAAACTTCTAACCGTATTCTTCTCGGCGGGTACTCGACATGGTTTATAAATAGTATGCAACAACAAAGAATGGAAGGAAGGCAGAAAATGACAGACTAACAACTGAGTCGCTTAAGAACACTAAAGAACATTTAGAGATCCAAACTTTCGAAGGTTGACACCTCTCACACATAACTTTGTCAAACAATTAAAGTGAGGGAAAAACAATACTTAATGATGAGGGAAACATTAAGCAGTAAAGAGTAAGATGACGCTGAGACCTCAAGGTCGCACCATATAAGAAAACGTAACCTTCACCAATAATCGATGGCCACATCTTTCATTTTCATTTTAAACTATGTTATAGCAGTGTATATTCAATGGCCAACAACTTCTTGGAATATATAAGCCCTGATCCAAAAGCCTGGATTTGTTAAAACTCCTCTTCTAACAATATCTCCATAAAATACATACCCCTATTAGTGCAACGATCATGTAATTTTTGTCTTTAGGCTTCTGATTCCCAGAAGCTGTACATATTACTCTATTTTTCTATCTAATCGGATGGCATAACGAATGCCTTAATCTCAAAATAAAAAATCAAAGCAAACCTGGAAAGTCAACAATGCAAATCAAATTGAGTTTGTATGCTCCTGATCAATGTTCAAGATAATATACTGATCATTTGGTCCTCTGAAAGAACAATAGCTTCTGATTGGATGATGTTGTTCTCAATACAAAGTAGTATATAAATCATCAGGACCTCTTTTAGTAGATACCACAGTAAGATTACTGTAGAATGTGCTAGCGAATACATTAAATATTCCAGGATTTAGAGCCTCACGAAATGAGCGGAAAGATAGACACAACTTCCCATCTATGTACAAAAATTAAGATGGCTACATCCCGTATAAGGTGACCTCCAGAAAATTAGATGAATCTCATTGTTGACTCATGAACAAATGAATGTTTGTTATTTCATGAACAACATTACAGAAATTGCATTGCGGATTCACATGTAAATCATGCGTTGACAGACACAAATAATGGCAAGATCATGTTGAGCAAAGAGCTTAATATTTACCATACCTCGTCCATATGAAGGTTCAGAATTTCAGACTCACATACACCTATTTTGCGAGCCTGCAACAACAACACCCTGGCATCTCTTGTGGTTCATCTCATGATTGTGCTTGATCCTGCTACATAGCAGCTACCGAAGATGTATTAGTAATTCACCAGAAACAAAAAAATGATTTCTTACAAATTGCGCCCAAGGAACAAGCTGACAGAATAAGAATAGGATGCAGCACCAAGATCATCGCGTGGGCGTGGGCGCGACGGCGGCCGAGCCCGGAAGCGGCGGCGGCGACCTCGGAGGCGAGGGCGGCAAACTCGGCGGCGAGTACGCGTAGCCGCGCTCAGGGGCATGGGCGTGGGCACGACGGCGGCCGAGCTCGTAGGCTGCGGGCGAGCTCGGAGGCGAGGGCGGCGAACTCGGAGGCGAGAACGCGTCGCCGCGCTCAGGGCCGTGGGCGCGTAGGCGGCCGAGCTCGGAGGCGGCGGAGGCGACCTCGTAGGCGAAGGCGGTGAACTCGGATGCGAGAACGCATCGCCGAGCTTAGGGATCGACTGGGGGGCGGCGGCCCGTGGAGCAGATTGCGGTCGAGTGGACGAGCACGACTGACATGATCCGGGCGATCTGGGTTTGGGAAGCGAAATTTTCGGTCTCTGGCACAGAGGTGACGGCAGCTGGACGACGCGGTGCCAGAAAAAAACGATGCGGAGGACGTACGCGGGGTGGACGAAGGGAGGAGCGAAAACGCGGAACGAAATGTTCTTTTTAGATAGGAGAGATATATTCAATGGCCAACAACTTCTTGGAATATATAAGCCCTGATCCAAAATCCTGGATTTGTTAAAACTCCTCTTCTAACAATATCTCCATAAAATACATACCCCTATTAGTGCAACGATCATGTAATTTTTGTCTTTAGGCTTCTGATTCCCAGAAGCTGTACATATTACTCTATTTTTCTATCTAATCGGATGGCATAACGAATGCCTTAATCTCAAAAAAAAAAAATCAAAGCAAACCAGGAAAGTGAACAATGCTAATCAAATTGAGTTTGTATGCTCCTGATCAATGTTCAAGATAATATACTGATCATTTGGTCCTCTGAAAGAACAATAGCTTCTGATTGGATGATGTTGTTCTCAATACAAAGTAGTATATAAATCATCAGGACCTCTTTTAGTAGATACCACAGTAAGATTACTGTAGAATGTGCTAGCGAATACATTAAATATTCCAGGATTTAGAGCCTCACGAAATGAGCGGAAAGATAAACACAACTTCCCATCTATGTACAAAAATTAAGATGGCTACATCCCGTATAAGGTGACCTCCAGAAAATTAGATGAATCTCATTGTTGACTCATGAACAAATGAATGTTTGTTAATTCATGAAGAACATTACAGAAATTGCATTGCGGATTCACATGTAAATCATGCGTTGACAGACACAAATAATGGCAAGATCATGTTGAGCAAAGAGCTTAATATTTACCATACCTCGTCCATATGAAGGTTCAGAATTTCAGACTCACATACACCTATTTTGCGAGCCTGCAACAACAACACCCTGGCATCTCTTGTGGTTCATCTCATGATTGTGCTTGATCCTGCTACATAGCAGCTACCGAAGATGTATTAGTAATTCACCAGAAACAAAAAAATGATTTCTTACAAATTGCGCCCAAGGAACAAGCTGACAGAATAAGAATAGGATGCAGCACCAAGATCATCGCGTGGGCGTGGGCGCGACGGCGGCCGAGCCCGGAAGCGGCGGCGGCGACCTCGGAGGCGAGGGCGGCAAACTCGGCGGCGAGTACGCGTAGCCGCGCTCAGGGGCGTGGGCGTGGGCACGACGGCGGCCGAGCTCGTAGGCTGCGGGCGAGCTCGGAGGCGAGGGCGGCGAACTCGGAGGCGAGAACGCGTCGCCGCGCTCAGGGCCGTGGGCGCGTAGGCGGCCGAGCTCGGAGGCGGCGGAGGCGACCTCGTAGGCGAAGGCGGTGAACTCGGATGCGAGAACGCATCGCCGAGCTTAGGGATCGACTGGGGGGCGGCGGCCCGTGGAGCAGATTGCGGTCGAGTGGACGAGCACGACTGACATGATCCGGGCGATCTGGGTTTGGGAAGCGAAATTTTCGGTCTCTGGCACAGAGGTGACGGCAGCTGGACGACGCGGTGCCAGAAAAAAACGATGCCGAGGACGTACGCGGGGTGGACGAAGGGAGGAGCGAAAACGCGGAACGAAATGTTCTTTTTAGATAGGAGAGATATGTATTTCCGCCCACTGACAGGTGGGTCCTGCATAAATCTATATAGATAGGACTGCCAGTCTGCCACGTAGGAAGTTTGACTAGTCCGTTTAGACAAAAATCTCAGAGCTAATACGTGAGACAGTGACGATATAATCACCAAGATGTGTATATACTGATCGTATTCTTGAATGAAGTGGCCAAAGTGTGCTTTCCACGGGAGCGGCGTTTCTACACCCACACTCACCTTATTTTCGAAAAAATTAACAAAATAGTAAAGCATTATAAAAAAAATTGTGCACACGCATTGTCTTTTTTACACAGAGCATAAAAAAAGTCTTTTATTAATTAGTACTTTGTAACATCTCGGGGTTTTCCCCAAATTAGATTTTGTTTGTTATTTTATTTTTGCATCATCATGACATCAGCATCATCGCATCGCATGTTTTTTACCGCGAAAACTATTTTTATTAAACCCTATTTTATTTTACTAAAATTGTCGGAAAAGTTTTACCAAGACGTTCGTCTCCGTTTTCTAAAATTATTTGCCAAAATTGTTTTGTAAAAAAAGAAGAAAATAAAAGGTTTCGAGTGTGCGAAAGAGCAGCCCAAACCTGGCCCAAGCCCACCTAACCTCCAAACCCTAGGGTTTTCCCCTGGCTTTTTCCTTTCCCACCCCCTGCCTTTTGCAGCCACCCTCCTCCCTTCTTTTCTTTTTCTTTTCAGGTCCTTCCACCTCACAGTTTGGCCTTTTCTTTTTCTTTTAGGTCCCTCCCCTTCTCCTTTTTCTTTTTCCCTTTTTCCTTTTATTTTCTTCTCCTCCCTCCCGCACCTTCTTCCTCCCGATGCTCTCCTCCTCACCCGCTCGATCCCCTTCCTCCCACCTCCACCGTCGGCTCCTCCTCGCCTAGCTCCGGCTGAGTCGCTGCTCCGCCTCCTCCGCGAGGCCACCTTCCTCCTCTTCCGAGCGCGTCCCGCCTCGGCCGCGCCCCGAATGCCTCGACCCGCCGAGTTCTTCGCCGATGTCCGTTTGTGCCGGCCCCCTTCACGCGTGTCCGTGAAGACCCGTTGCCGTGGTGCGCCATGAACCATCGTGAACCCCGAAGACCGAGTACCCGACACCGTGAACCCCGTCGACCCCGAAGCCCGGAACGCCAAGGTCCGCCATGACGACGCCCCGAGTACGACTACTTCCTCAATGTCGACTACTTCGACTATGTACGGCTACATCGACTACTTCCTCTACGGTCCGAAGACGGTGGTCCCAAATCCGAAGATTCCTCGATCCGATGTGTGACCCCGACCCTATCCCTATATACCCTATATGTGTATCTTATCTTAAATCATGCATAATTGATTAACATCGAACCTTTATCCATTTAGTCGAACTAAATCAACCTTCTTTAATTATGGGGTTGTCTGGTGCATTTATATTGTGCACCGATCCCATTTAAAATGCTTTACCATGTGTTAGGGATAAAATTGGATCACATTTAATTTGTCATGCATTCATGTCATCAACATGCCGCTTCTTTTGCCGTAGTAGTAAAAATGCATTCTTCCGTTGTCCAGTATTCGTTGCTTCTTCGGGAATAGGACGATGAGTTGATATGAGTAAAGACAGGTTCTGCTACCTCTACCGGAATGCAGGCAAGCGCTACTCGCTTGCTATCTTTGCTTGTTTTTTCCGTCTCCTATCTTTTTTTCCTTACTAGCCTTATGATACGATGCTTGTGTCTCGATCCTATTTGCATGTTTACCTGGCAGCCATCATATAGCCCCACCTCCACATCCTATTACCCTGTTGCTTGTTTACCTTGTTGGTCTTGCGAGTCGTAGTGCATGCTTAGGTTGTTTTGCTCGAGTCTTGTTATCTTTATCTGGTCATGCTTTAATTTAATAGTTGGGTTAAATTCACATGATAATCTATAATGTTTGGCGATGGGAATAATTAATAAAGATAAGGCACCGGCGGAAGGCCAATCGTGGTGATTTGTTCTGCTAGTGTCGTATAGGACCCGAGTTCTTGTCCTCTGATCCAAGACTGAGCGCACTACCCACATGTGGGAGGAAATGGGACTCCCCTCGACCTAGTACCGGATCTGCAGCCTTGTCCAGGGCGCCACAACTTAGTTCGGGTGTTTCCATTTGCGCGACGCTTTATTTATTTGTGATGCAGGTACGGATGGGATGCCTGAAAGTGCATGGTTGCCCCCATGCGTGGTTTTGTTAATTAATGACAATCTCTATGGACTAATGTTTGTATTGATCGAGCTACTTGTAGTTTGTGTCCATATGCGTTGATTGATCTCCATTTGTTGGAGTCAAGGCTAAGGGAAGAAGAGTATGTGTTGATCAAGGCTAAGTGCGAGTTGATCAACACTCAAGTCCAAGTGAAGATATGCCGAAGAGTGCCTCTCCCATATTGGTGTATGGGGGAGCAATTTTGCGAGTCTTCACCGAGCGAAGCGCAAGTGGATTATGCGCAAGGCAAAGGTATGATCTTGATAGGTTTTCTATTTTACCGGTCTCATGATGTTAGTTGAGAGACCGGATTTTAGGATAGATAACCGTACTATCAAGAGGGGCTCTCGAGCGAGTATCTTGATCGTATCGTCGTAGAGAGCACAAACCTTTGCATCCTTACAATCATCTTTATTGGTTCTTATTTGGCTCTTATCGTGGTGTGGTCTTGGTGCTTGTCGTGGTTGTCATGACAAGGCCAAGTTCACCGAAAACGGTTTTCATATGCGTCCCCTATTGCGTTTTCGGTATTGGAGATTTTGCTGGTTCATCCGTGCGGAAGGTTTCTCTCTTCCATTTCTTTGCAAAATCTTCATTGCTCGCTTTCTACATTTCCACGGGTAGCATTTGTCATCCTCTTTACATTTCCAAGGATAGCATTTGTCTTCCTCTTTCCAACAAAATTGGTTTCACATCATTCGGACTTCATTTGCAAAAGATATAACATTTCCGGTTTGCGAAATAAAGGTTTAACCATTCCCCATTTGTTTTTATAATATATTGTTTCACTATGATGTTTCTCTGCATAATCTTGTAGTGCTCGTTGTGACGAGTCCAAGATTATCGAAAACGGAGTTCGTGGGTGAAAGTTATTGCGTTTATACCTTCGGTCATTTTTTAGACAGAAAAGAAAGGAAAAGAAAAAAAAAGGGGTGTCGGGCCAGCCTGGCCGGCCCCAGGCCGGGACGAGGCCGGCAGCCTCGGGTGGCCTCCTGGCCCACCCCGCGCTGGCTGACCGGCCCAGGCCGGGATGAGGCCGGCGCCCTCGGGTGCCTGCCCGGCCCAACGCGCGCAGGCCGGACCAGGACGGGGGGGGGGGAGGGGCAGGCCGGCTCCTCAGTTCGGTCTCTGCTGGCCCAGTACGCTGCGCTAGATGCTCGGCCGGCCTGGCCGGGTGTTGGCCGGCCCGTGGCCAGGCAGTCGGGCTGCCACACCTTTTTGCCCCCAACGGCTCCATTTTGGAGCCCCATATAAAAGGGGCTTCTTCCCCATTTTTCTAGCTGAGTTTTTCTCCTCTCTCTCCTCCATTATTGCATATTTTGAGAGCTTGATTCCTCCTCTTCCCTCCATGATTCTTGTCCCAAATTAGAGGAAAAGAGAGAGGAGATCTAGATCCACTATTCCACCAAACCAAATCTCCTCTAAGTGAGGGGAACTCGTTGGATCTAGATCTTTGGAGTTCTTGGTGTTTCTCCTCTTTGTTCTTCCTCTTAAATCCCTCCATAGCATTAGTTGATTTGGTTGGATTTCGGAGAGAAGGATTTGACCACTTAGTGTGTTCTTGCCATTGCATTTGGTGCATCGGGTTGTGCTCTCCACGGTGACTCGTGGGATTGAAGTTCGAGAAGCTTGTTACTCTTGGGTGCATTGTGTTCCCAAGAGCTTATGCCTCTTGGGTGCATTGCGTACCCTAGACGGTTGGTGGTGTCGCGAAGACTTCGAGTTGTGAATCTTCGGACAAGATTTGGGAGCCCTCAATTGAGTTGTGGGTGTGCCCCAAGATCGTTGTAAAGGCTCCAGATTCCGCCTTGAAGGATTCCGATAGTGGAAGGTGAACCTAACCCTTTGGGTGAAGTTCATCGGAGAATAGGGTGAGGCCTTTTGTGGCATCTTGAGTAGGCCTCTTGTGGCGAGCTCACACCCCTCCAATGAGACATACTCCCTTAACAAGGAGGAACCCAGGAATACATCCTCGTCTCCGCGTGCCTCGGTTATTTCTATACCCGAGCTCTTTACTTATGCTATTTACATTGTGATAGACTTTGTACTTGATGTCATATATATTGCTATAACCTTGTTGTTATATTGCTTATCATAAGTTGTTGGTGCACATAGGTGAACCTAGAATATTAGGTTGTTGGCTTATTAATTTAAACACCTAGTTTTATTCCACAATTATCAAGCCTTAAACCGGAAAAGTTTTTAATCACCTATTCACCCCCCCCCCTTCTAGGCAACATCGGTTGTTCTTTCAATTGGTATCAAAGACTCGGCTCTCTTTTTGGGCTTTACCGCCTAGAGAGTAAAGATTTCTTTTAGAGAATTAGTGCACGATCCCACTTTTATATTCGATGGCACAAATTTTAATGTTTGGAAAACTCATATGCTTAGTCACTTATGGGTCTTGGACCCCAATATTGAGCGTATCTTAGATATAGATTTTTCTCCTCCAAAGGATTATGAAAGTACGACTTTAGAGGATGAGAAAAACTTATATCTAGATGCTCTAGCTTCTAATGAGTTTTGCAAAAAAATTAGTGTTGTAGTTTTTGAGTCAATCATGCCTCTCCGGAATGCTCATGAATTGTGGACAAAGCTTCAAGATAAATACGGCAAGTCCATGACTATTGAGGATGATTGTTCTCCCTCCACCTCCGGGCGTAATGAGTTCTCAACTTCGTCTACTTCACCAAAATATGGTAGGCCATAAACTAATGTGATGGTGAGTAGTGATAGGTTGTGCAATATTGATAGTGAGCTCATTGTTGATGATCTTTTATCTCTATCTTGTTGCAATGCCTCATCTTTGGACCTAAACACACATAGCACTATAAATGTCATACATGCTAGTGTTGATAGTCCTTGCATATCATCCAAAAATTGCTTGGATAAATCTCATGATGATATGCTTCCCTTTTCTTGTTGCCATGAAAACCCAATTAGCTATGGAACAAGATGTGAACTTGAGTAGTTCAAAAGTTAATTGTTCTTCTTCATCAACCATCTTTTGCCTTATGGCTAAATCTTCTAATAATGATGAAGAAGATGATGTGGATGATGATGGTGATGATGATGATGATGAATCCTTTCATAAGAAAGGTCTAATAATTCTCAATGCCCTTCCTAAAAATAAAAATGCTCATGCTATCCTTTTTGAAATTATGAAAACCCTAATTGAGCGTGGGCTTACTATTAAGGCTTTGGAAGCAAACCTTGCAGAAAAAGGAAGGATTGAAAGAGAGGATGCGAATGAAAAAGCATCTTTAGAGGTGACTCTCGAGGAAGAGCAAGAGATTTGGGCTTCTCTTGAGGAGAAACTCGAATCTATTGAGGAGTCTCATAATGAAATAATTGCTAAACTCATTAAAGAACGTGACCATGCTCATGCTAAATATAAAGTCACGAAAAAGAAAAATGCTAGCTTTAAGGAAGAGCTTGCCAAGTTGTCTTCTTCCATTCCTAATGTTAATGATGCTTGTGCTACTAACTCCACTTCTTGTGAAGCATCTATTTTGAAGGAGAATGTTGAGTTAAGGGCTCAACTTGAGTTGCTAACTAGCAAGTATGGGAAGTTGGAAGAAAGTCATGAAAAGCTATCTAGCTCTAATGATGATCTTTTAGCATCCTATGCTAGTCTAAAGTTAGCTCATGAGGCTATCACTACCAAGGTAACATCTTGTGAGCCTCATGTGGATAATAGCACAACTTTAACTAAAAATGCTATATTGCCATGTGCTAGTCCTAGTAGTTCATCCACTCACAATGTTGGTACCTCTTGTGATGAATTACTTACTTTGCCTTGTTGCTCTAACAATGATGCATCTACCTCCTCTAGTACTTGTGTTGTCACTAACCATGTAGAGAAAAGAGGAGAGCTCAAGGCCCAAGCCACTTCTATGAAGAAAGGCTTGGAAAAGCGTCATTAAGGGAAGAGTGCACTTGACAACATGTTGAGTGTGCAACAATCCCCCAATGACAAGAGCGGACTTGGATTCAACTCCAACAACAAGAACAAGACAAAGATTGATAAGAAGAAGGACCAAGATCAAGTTAAGAATTCGGCCAAGATTATTTGCTTCAAGTGCAAGATTGAAGGGCACCATGTTAGGGATTGCCCAATAAAGAAGAAGCCTCTTAGTGAGAAGCAACTAGGGAAGCGGCCTCTTGTTCAATCTCATGCTCCACCTCGAGTTGAACAAATGCCACCTCCTAAGAAGACTCAAGTCAATGCCCCTCAAGTTGAGGAGCCTATTAAGAAGAAGAAGAAAAAGTCGATGTTGCTATCTTTGCCGTGGCAAGGGTCACTTTGCTTCTTCATGCACTATTGGTAACCTATCCAACCCCATCTTAATTGATGATGCGTATTCACTTAGAAAGGATAAAGTTGGCAATGTTTTTGCCAAATATGTGGGAACTCTAAGTGGTGTCAAGAAAAATACCATTTGGGTTGCCAAGCCTATTGTGACTAACCTCTTAGGACCCAACTCGGTTGGGGACCAACAAGCTTCAACTTGATCAATAGGTGTTGTTGGAGGACATTGGAGACTTGACTATCTTTGAAGAATTAAGGGATCTTCATGATTATATTTCCTCAAGCCAAGTCATTTGGATTATATTATTCTCTCTCATATCCAATGTTCCTCTTTGCGGTAACTCGTATTTAATCATTTATATACATTGAAAGTTGCTTGCTCCCTTACATGTGTTAGTTTTGTTCCTAGCATGTGCTTGTATATGATATGCTACTTTCCTGCTTGTCTTGTTATTTAAGATTGTGTATGATAATTGTGTATCATGTATGTGTAACATTGTGTTGAGTCTTTATTGGATCTTGTGTTGATTTCAATTGGCTTTTGAGATATTAATGAACTATCCCATTTTGGGGGAGTGATATGCTTCGTGCACTTCACAATCCTAAAATGTGTATACATGGGGAATACCACTTAGTATTGATATATCTAGATTATCTAGTCACTATGTGGTATGTCATACTCATGAGAAATTCAAATTCTATAATGTCCATTAATTCCTCTAGTTGGATTTTATTTGCCTCTTGCTTAGATAAAATGGATTATCACATTATGGGGGAGTAATAAGCTTTGTGCATATTACAAGCCTAGAAAATGTGAACATTTGAGATTTGCCACTTAGATTTGATATTATAATTTATCTTATTCCTATGTGGCATATTAGCTCGAACAAGTTCCAATTTTCTTTTTAGTTATCTTTTGGAGGATGGCGTTTTGGCTCCCGGGCTCATCTGCTCCCAGTTTTGTTTCCGATTTTTTTAAAATACGAAAATGATTCGAACAATTCTGAAAAAAATTGGACACGAACATATTGAAGTATTCAACACTCGTGTAAAATTTCGACAAAAAATATCAATTTTTGCGCCCTATGTAAAAAAGACAAATCTGTCTTTTTAAATAGTGGACTGTTCACCTATTTTGTCTGTCAGATATTTATCTTTTTTGCACAGGGCGCAAAAATTGATATTTTCTGTCAAAAATTTACACGAGTATTGAATACATGAATATGTTTCCGCACAATTTTTTCAGATTTTTTTTAAGCGTTTTAAAAATTCAAAAAATCGAAAAATCACCCGGGTGCAGATGAGCCCGGGAGCCAAAGTGGATTTCCGTATCTTTTGGCTCTTGTTTATGTGAGTTTGCTTGGTGTGGTTTTTCTCTAATATTCATTTCCATATATTATTTGAGAAACCATTTGTTCTATATTATTCTAACCATGGCCTTGCCGGTTGGTTTGAATCGTTGAAACTACCAACAAACTTTATTAAAATATGGTGTTTTATTTCTTATCCCTTGCCATATGTTTTATCTTGTGAGGATGACCTTGTATATCTCTACTCACCGGGAAAATATTTCCTTATACTCATTGTCCTTGGACAACTGATATTCACATTTGTGGTAGAATATTTTTGTTCATCCTCATATTGGGTCTTGCGTTGAATTGCCCTATTTATTGCCAAGTGTTTTTTGTTTTACTCCCATTGCCTTCCTTGCCTCTTGCATGGGTCCCAATTTTCAATTGGTAGTGTTTAGTGTTGTAAATAAGATATGGAGAGTAAGATCCCTTGTACGTGCATTTTGTATTCAAATACAAATATCAAAGATAATGCATGAATCTTGGGGGAGCATTCCTTTTTATTTAGAACACTATCCTTGAAAGAACAACTATGCCCGGATGTCGCCTAGAGGGGGGGTGAATAGGCGATTAAAACTTTTTCAAATTAGGGGCTTGATAATTGCGGAATAAAACTATGTGTTTAAATTAACAATCCAACAACCTAATTACTAGGCTCACCTATGTGCACCAACAACTTATGCTAAGCAATTCAAGCAACAAGGTGAAAGCAAGATATGAACTTCAAGCACGAAGGCTATCACAATGTAGATTGCATAAGTAAAGCTCGGGTATAGAAATAACCGAGGCACGCGGATACAAGGATGTATTCCCGAGTTCCTCCTTGTTAAGGGAGTACGTCTCGTTCGAGGGGTGTGAGCTCGCCACAAAAGGCCTACTCAAGATGCCACAAAGGCCTCACCCTATTCTCCGATGAACCTCACCCAAGGGATTGGTTCACCTTCCACTATCGGAATCCTTCGGGGCAGATTCCGGAGCCCTTTACAACTCTTCTTGGGGCACACACCCACAACTCAATTGAGGGCTCCCAAACTCGTGCCGAAGCTTCACAACTCGAAGTCTTCGCGGCACCTCCAACCGTCTAGGGTACACAATGCACCCAAGAGGCAACAAGCTCTTGGGAACACAATGCACCCAAGAGTAACAAGCTTCTCAACCTTCAACTTCACGTATCACCGTGGGAGAGCAACCCGATGCAACTAATGCAAAAGGCAAGAACACACCAAGTGGTCAAATCCTTCTCTCTAAAATCCAACCAAAGCAACTAATGCTATGGAGGGATTTAGGAGGAAGAACAAAGGAGGAACACCAAGAACTCCAAAATCTAGATCCCACGAGTTCCCCCCACTTAGAGGAGATTTTGTTTGGTGGAAATGTAGATCTAGATCTTCTCTCTCTTTTCCCTCAAAGATATGCAAGAATCATGGGAGGAATTGGGAGAGGGGCAAGCTTTTCAAGGTCAACAATGGTGGGAGAGAGAGGGGAAAACGTGCTTGGCTCTTTGGGGAAGAAGGGGGCCTTATATAGGTCCCCAAGAGAAAGAGCCGTTGCAGGAAAACTTACCCCGGAGACTCCGGTCTGTCCAGGCCGGAGACTCCGGCCCAAACCGGAGACTCCGGGGTCATTCCGGGGTGTCTCCGGCAGGGCAACAGAGCCATGCCACCTGTTCGACGAAAATCCAAAGTTTCAGACCGGAGACTCCGGTCTAGGGCCGGAGACTCCGGCCTACAGAAAACCTGCAAAAACAGCAAAACGAAATCTGTAATAACTTTTTCCCCCGGACTCCGATTTCGATGATCTTGGACTCGTTGGAACCGCAACGAAGAGCTCTACAAGATCATGCAGAGAAACATCATAGTCCTACAAAGGAGAATAAAACAAAATGTATAAAGGTAAACCTTCTCTAAAAAGGAATAACCGGTAAATTCTCCAACATCAAAAACCAACAAGTTTTTCATCAAGACTCCGTTTTCTATGATATTAGGCTTGTTTCAAAGATAATCACAAGCCCTATAAGATCATGCATATACACATCATAGTCCATCATGTGAGGAGGAAATCATAAGGAGAGAGTCTGACCTCTCTTAGAAGAGACAAACCGGTAAAACCTCCAATATCAAAAACGCAAGAAGATAATCATGAAATCCATTTTTGATGAACTAGAGCTTGGTATGGAGATGAACACAAGCTCTAAATTCTCACATGGATAAAAGCCAAATAACAACCAAGAAAGATGATTGCATGGATGCAAAGGTTTGAGCTCTCCACGAACGATACGATCACGATACTCGGTCGAGAGGCCCTCTTGATAGTACGGCTATCTATCCTATAACCCGGTCTCTCAACTAACATCATGAGACCGGTAAAATAAAATCCCTATCAAAATCATACTTTTGCCTTGCGCATTAAACCACTTGAGGTCGATGAAGATGATCTTCAACTCCTCAAGACGCACCACCTTTCTTCATTGCGCTTCGCTTGGTGAAGGACGCTCCCCCATACACCAAGATGGGGAAAGCACTCTTCGGCAAATCTTCACTTGGACTTGAGAGTTGATCAATCCGCACAAAGCCTTGATCAACCCAACACTTTTCTTCCCTTGAGCTTGACTCCAACAAATGGAGATCAAGCAAAGCACCTTGACTCCAACACATGGAGACAAGCTTGGCCTTGATCAACAAATGATCTTGACACAAGCTAAAGGACAACCTACACATAGAGCTCAATGCAAATATTAGTCCATAGAGATTGTCATTAATTACCAAAACCATGCATGGGATCAACCATGCACTTTCAATCTCTCCCATTTTGGTAATTGATGACAATCCCGTTTAAGAGGGTTTATATAATGAATAAAGCATCCTTGCATGACAGACAAGCAAGAATGCAAAGCGCATTAAAGGCAAATGCAACAGAAGCATAAAACCCAAATTCCCTTAAACCCTCTAAACTTCTCCCCCATTGGCATCGATTGCCGAAATGGGAAGAAAAATTTAGAGAGCCAATATAATAAGAGTTCCTCCATAAAGGTGTGCATTTCTCAAGAAATGAGTGAAATCAAATGCACTTATTCATTGACGAATAATTAGAGGAAATCAAACTATATTGAGGATCCAAAGATTGCAAAAAGATGAAATCATTTTAAACATCTCCACAAAGGAGCAAAGCAATCGAAAAGATCCAAAGCAAGAGTTCCAAATAAAAATGGAGAAGCTCCCCAATGATCATGCACAAATGAGGAGTGCATAAATATGGTATCCTCACTACCCCAAAATTATCTAGAACACTCAACAAGTGCAAGAGTGCATAATGCAAAAGCAAATCATAGCACTTGCACCAAAGATGTGATTGAGCCATAAGAAGATACCAATTTTCAAAAAACATCATAAGATAGGCCCAACCGAAAAAAAACTTTTAAAGAAATATATTCACAAACTTAGGGATACCAATTGGAAACTAAAACCAATTGAAAATGCCAAAAGCTAGTGAGATCATTTAGCCAATAAAAATCAACATGCTCACCATGGTAAGCATGAGGTAAAAGATCTTCAACAAATACATGAGTGTGTAAAGATACCAATAAACACTAGGACAAGCACTCATGAGGCAAATTTGGAGCCACCAAAGGATTATAGATGAAACACAAGGTGGCTCAAAAGGAATAGGATACCGACTAAAAGGTGACCTCTCTCATATGTATAGGTTTCTAATTAGACAAACCACAAAGATATACATCCGCAAAGAAACATATACATACGAAATGGTCCGGGAAAAGGAGAACAAGGTATCCAAAAGGAAGTCATAAATATACAAACGAGATTGTTGCTTGAAAGCATAGCACATAGCTCAAATTTATCTCATTGTATATAAATGAACTTCAAATATATCAAATGCATCACACATATCACTAAGGGAACAAGAGATAGTGAAGATGCTTTGAAATAGGCAATAAGTATCACAAACAAATAATATCAATTGAAGAAAAGGTTATTGCAAATTCATCACACATATCACAAAGATATATTAAGTGAAGGAAATAGGCCAAAACCACAACAATTGCATATAAGAGCATTCATGCCAAGAGGTAACCTACACAAGGTTGAAACTAGAAAAGTATGCATGGGATAGATACTTGTTACCGAGATGCATTGATGATGAAGATGATGAGAATTTGTTTGTCATCAAAGCTTGACTCCGACAATCACACGGTGAGAACACCTTCCTTATGAATGAGGCAAGCATCCAATGCATCTTCATTGTACCTAAAACACAATTAGAGTACAAAATGGTTCCCAAACTCATTGGGTCCCATAGTAGTTAGATAAACTACAATATATAGGAAACACTCCACATAAATATGTGCATATAGATATGAAATTGAATTTCATGCACATCTTAGCCGATTTAGGATTCGGTGGACTATCCCCTATATATTGGAACTAGAAAGACTAGCATGCTAAATAATATATATACTAGTAAAAAGCATGCATAGACTTACAAGAACCAAAAGAGATACAAATTGGACAAAAACACCAAGTAAACCAATAAAGCACGCCAAGGTGTGACAAGAAAATGTTGTCCAAATTATATCAAACTCCAAATCAACACATGATTGAGGAAAAATCAAATCAACTAATGATTGATTCCATAACACATCAACACATGAGGTGTGATATCAAAAGAAATCAAATCAACACAACAAATGATCGATAAGACATCAATTAAAAAAAAGATACCAATTAAAACAACAAATGTCATTTTAGGAGAAAAGATACCAAGAAGAGGGTGATACTTGACCGAAATCAAGTAAAGTGAAATAGGCAAGAAGGTATCAAGACTCCCACAATAAATATTAATTGGAACAAATATCTATGGAGGAGATATTAAATTCCAATTAATACCAATTGAAGGTACCAACACAAGATAAAGAATCAAATGCCAATTGAAAGGATCAAAAATTGATAGATAGGTTAGTGTTCTAAATAAAAAGGAATGCTCCCCCAATATACATGCATTATCTTTGATATTTGCATTTGAATACAAAATGCATGCACAAGGGATCATTACTCTCCATATTTTATTTACAAACACTAAACACTACCAATTGAAAAATAGGATCCATTCAAAAGGCAAGGAAGGCAATAGATAAAGCAAATCAACGCAAGAGCCAATGTGAAGATGGTCTAAAAAATCCACCACAATTACTAGTATCACTTGTCATGGACAAGGAGTATATAGAGATATTTCTCGGTGGTGTAAAGGAATGATGTACAAGACCAACTTCACCACAAACTAGCAAATGGCAAAAGATAGGAATTAAAACACCAATTTTAAAAAGGTTTGTTGGTAGTTTCAATTATTCGAACCAACCGGCAAAGCCATGGTTAGAATAAAAAGAAACAAATGGTTTCTCACATAATATATGGGAATGCATATTAGAGAGAAACCACACCAAGCAACCTCACACAAACAAAGAACCAAAGGGTAACCACAAAGGAAAATTGGAACTTGTTTGAGTAAACATGCCACATAGGAAATGGATAAAGTACAATATCAACTCTAAGTGGCAAACCTCAAATGTTCACATTTTTATGGGATTGTAATATGCACATAGCTTATTACTCCCCCATAATGTGATACTTCATTTTAATTTTAAACAAGAGGCAAATAAAACCAACTAGAGAAATTAATGGATAGAATTTGAATTTCTCATGAATATGACATACCACATAGTAGCTAGATAATATTGAAATATCAATTCTAGGTGGTGTCCTTCATGTACACACATTTTTAGGTTTGTGAAGTGCACAAAGCATTTCACTCCCCCAAAATGGGATGGTCCACTAATATCTCAAAAAGCAAAATTAAATCCACACAAGATCTAAAAAGCTCAACACAAAGTTACACTTACATAATACACAACTATCATACACAACCTTGAATAACAAGATAAGTAAGAAAGGAGCATATCACATACAAACACATGCTAGGAACAAAACTAACACATGCTAGGGAGCAAGCAACTTTCAATGAATATGTGAATTAAGTACAAGTTACCGCAAGGAGGAAGCATTGGATATGAGATAGATATGTGATAATCCAATTGACTTGGCTTGAGAAATAAAACCATGAAGATCCCTTAATTCTTCAAAAATAGCCAAATCACCAATGTCCTCCAATAACACCTATTGATCAAGTTGAATCTTGTTGGTCCCCAACCAAGTTGGGTCCTAAGAAGTTAGTCACAATGGGTTTGGGAACCCAAATGGTGCTTTTCTTGACACCACTTTGAGCTCCCACAAACTTGGCAAACACATTGCCAACTCTATCCTTCCTAAGAGAATATTCATCATCAATTATGATAGGAGAGGAAGAGGTACCATTAGTGCATGAAGAAGCAAAATGACCTTTGCCACGGCAAAGGTAGCAACACCGACTCTTCTTCTTCTTAGTAGGCTCCTCAACTTGAGGAGCAATGGCTTGAGTCTTCTTAGGAGGTGGCCTTTGTTCAACACGTGGTTGAGCACGAGATTGAACAAGAGGTCGCTTCCCTAGTTGCTTCTCACTAAGAGGCTTCTTCTTCATTGGGCAATCCCGAACATGGTGTCCTTCTAACTTGCACTTGAAGCAAGTGATCTTGGCCGGATTCTTGATTTGAACTTGGTCCTTCTTCTTCTCAACCTTGGCCTTGTTCTTGATGTTGGAGTTGAATCCAAGTCCACTCTTGTCATTTGGGGATTGTTGCACACTCAACATGTTGTCAAGTGCCCTCTTCCCCTCATGACGCTTTTCCAAGCCTTTCTTCAAAGAAGTGGCTTGGGCCTTGAGCTCTCCTCTCTTCTCTACATGGTTAGTGACAACACAAGTACTAGAGGAGGTAGATGCATCATTGTTAGAGCAACAAGGCAAAGCAAGTAATTCATCACATGATGTACCAACATTTTTAGTGGATGAACTACTAGGACTAGCACATGGCAATATAGCATTTTTAGTTATTGTTGTGCTATTATCCACATGAGGCTCACAAGATGTTACCTTGGTAGTGATAGCCTCATTAGCTAACTTAAGACAAGTATAGGATGCTAGAAGTTCATCATTAGAGCTAGATAGCTTTTCATGATTTGCTTCCAACTTCTCATACTTGCTAGTTAGCAACTCAAGTTGAGCCCTTAGCTCAACATTCTCCTTCGACATAGATGCTTCACAAGAAATTGAGTTAGTAGCACAAGCATCATTGACATTAGGAATGGAAGAAGAAATCTTAGCAAGCTCTTCATGTAATCTAGCATTTTCATTTTTCGTGACCTTATATTTAGCAATGGCATGGTCACGTTCTTTAATGATTTTAGCAATTATTTCATTATAAGACTCCTCGATAGAATTTAGTTTCTCCTCTAGAGAAGCACGAGTCTCTTGCTCTTCCACAAGAGCATCTTCTAACGATGCTTTCTCCATAGCATCATCTCTTTCAATCTTACCCTTTTCTTCAAGGCTAGCTTGCAAAGCCTCAATAGTTTCCCCACGCTCAATAAGAGTGCTCATGATTTCAAAGAGGTTAGCTTGGGCACTATTATTACTAGGAAGGGCTTTGAGAATCATTAGACCTTTATTTTGAAGAAGGGCATTAATTTTTTCCATATCAACTTCTTCATCTTCATTATCATTATCATTATTATCATCATTGTCATTACTAGAAGAAGATTTAGCCATGAGACAATGAGAGGTGAAAGATGAAGAATAATTGATTTTTGAACTACTCAAGTTCAAATCTTGTTGCATAGCAAATTGGGTTTCCTCTACATTATTATCAATGCAAGATTTAGAGGGAACACAAACATTTTTATCATGGCAACAAGATAAAGCAAGCATATCATAAAGAGATTCATCGAAGCAAGTTTTAGATGATATGCGAGGACAATCAACACTAGCATGTAAATCATTTATGGTGCTATGAGTGTTTATGTCCAAAGATGAAGCATTGCAACAAGATAGAGATAAATGATCATCAATAATGAGCTCACTATCAAGGTTGCAAAACCTATCACTACTCACCATTACATTGGATTGTGGCTTACCACATTTTGGTGAAGTAGATGAAGACGAGGGCTCGTCACGGCCGGAGGTGGAGGGAGAGCAATCATCCTCAATAGAGTTGGACACGCCATATTTATCTTGAAGCTTGGTCCATAGCTCATGAGCATCCCGGAGAGGCATGATTGACTCGAAAACTACAACACTCACAAATTTGCAAAACTCATTAGAAGCTAGAGCATCTAGATATAAGTTTTTCTCATCCTCTAAAGTCGTACTTTCGTAATCCTTTGGAGGAGAAAAACCTATATCTAAGATACGCTCTATATTGGGGTCCAAGACCCGTAGGTGTCCAAGCATATGAGTTTTCCAAACATTAAAATTTGTGCCATTGAATATAAACATGGAATTGTGCACTAAATCCCTAGACGACATCTTTACTCTCTAGGCGGTAAAGCCAAACAAGAGAGACGAGGCTCTGATACCAATTGAAAGAACAACTATGCCCGGATGTCGCCTAGAGGGGGGGTGAATAGGCGATTAAAACTTTTTCAAATTAGGGGCTTGATAATTGCGGAATAAAACTATGTGTTTAAATTAACAAGCCAACAACCTAATTACTAGGCTCACCTATGTGCACCAACAACTTATGCTAAGCAATTCAAGCAACAAGGTGAAAGCAAGATATGAACTTCAAGCACGAAGGCTATCACAATGTAGATTGCATAAGTAAAGCTCGGGTATAGAAATAACCGAGGCACGCGGAGACAAGGATGTATTCCCGAGTTCCTCCTTGTTAAGGGAGTACGTCTCGTTGGAGGGGTGTGAGCTCGCCACAAAAGGCCTACTCAAGATGCCACAAAGGCCTCACCCTATTCTCCGATGAACCTCACCCAAGGGATTGGTTCACCTTCCACTATCGGAATCCTTCGGGGCAGATTCCGGAGCCCTTTACAACTCTTCTTTGGGCACACACCCACAACTCAATTGAGGGCTCCCAAACTCGTGCCGAAGCTTCACAACTCGAAGTCTTCGCGGCACCTCCAACCGTCTAGGGTACACAATGCACCCAAGAGGCAACAAGCTCTTGGGAACACAATGCACCCAAGAGTAACAAGCTTCTCAACCTTCAACTTCACGTATCACCGTGGGGAGAGCAACCCGATGCAACTAATGCAAAAGGCAAGAACACACCAAGTGGTCAAATCCTTCTCTCTAAAATCCAACCAAAGCAACTAATGCTATGGAGGGATTTAGGAGGAAGAACAAAGGAGGAACACCAAGAACTCCAAAATCTAGATCCCACGAGTTCCCCCCACTTAGAGGAGATTTTGTTTGGTGGAAATGTAGATCTAGATCTCCTCTCTCTTTTCCCTCAAAGATATGCAAGAATCATGGGAGGAATTGGGAGAGGGGCAAGCTTTTCAAGGTCAACAATGGTGGGAGAGAGAGGGAAAAACGTGCTTGGCTCTTTGGGGAAGAAGGGGGCCTTATATAGGTCCCCAAGAGAAAGAGCCGTTGCAGGAAAACTTACCCCGGAGACTCCGGTCTGTCCAGGCCGGAGACTCCGGCCCAAACCGGAGACTCCGGGGTCATTCCGGGGTGTCTCCGGCAGGGCAACAGAGCCGCGCCACCCGTTCGACGAAAATCCAAAGTTTCAGGCCGGAGACTCCGGTCTAGGGCCGGAGACTCCGGCCTACAGAAAACCTGCAAAAACAGCAAAACGAAAACTGTAATAACTTTTTCACCCGGACTCCGATTTCGATGATCTTGGACTCATTGGAACCGCAACGAAGAGCTCTAAAAGATCATGCAGAGAAACATCATAGTCCTACAAAGGAGAATAAAACAAAATGTATAAAGGTAAACCTTCTCTAAAAAGGAATAACCGGTAAATTCTCCAACATCAAAACCAACAAGTTTTTCATCAAGACTCCGTTTTCTATGATATTGGGCTTGTTTCAAAGATAATCACAAGCCCTACAAGATCATGCATATACACATCATAGTCCATCATGTGAGGAGGAAATCATAAGGAGAGAGTTTGACCTCTCTTAGAAGAGACAAACCGGTAAAACCTCCAATATAAAAAACGCAAGAAGATAATCATGAAATCCATTTTTGATAAACTAGAGCTTGGTATGGAGATGAACACAAGCTCTAAATTCTCACATGGATAAAAGCCAAATAACAACCAAGAAAGATGATTGCATGGATGCAAAGGTTTGAGCTCTCCACGAACGATACGATCACGATACTCGGTCGAGAGCCCCTCTTGATAGTACGGCTATCTATCCTATAACCCGGTCTCTCAACTAACATCATGAGACCGGTAAAATAAAATCCCTATCAAGATCATACCTTTGCCTTGCGCATTAAACCACTTGAGGTCGATGAAGATGATCTTCAACTCCTCAAGACGCACCACCTTTCTTCATTGCGCTTCGCTTGGTGAAGGACGCTCCCCCATACACCAAGATGGGGAAAGCACTCTTCGGCAAATCTTCACTTGGACTTGAGAGTTGATCAATCCGCACAAAGCCTTGATCAACCCAACACTTTTCTTCCCTTGAGCTTGACTCCAACAAATGGAGATCAAGCAAAGCACCTTGACTCCAACACATGGAGACAAGCTTGGCCATGATCAACAAATGATCTTGACACAAGATAAAGGACAACCTACACATAGAGCTCAATGCAAATATTAGTCCATAGAGATTGTCATTAATTACCAAAACCATGCATGGGATCAACCATGCACTTTCAATCCAATCTATCAATATTTGATCATTTCAATTGGCATTTGATTTTTTATCTTATGCTTTGGTACCATCAATTGGTATCACTTGGAATTTGATATCTTCTCCATAGATATTTGTTTCAATTGATGCTTATTGTGGGAGTTTTGATACCTTATTTCTTTATTTTACTTTATTTGATTTCGGTCAAGTATTATCCTCTTCTTGGTATCTTTTCTCCTAGTTGGTATGTTATTTTCAATTGGTGTCTTATCGATCATGTGTTGTTTTGATTCGATTCCTATTGATATCACACTTCATGTGTTGATGTGTTTTGGAATCAATCATATGTTGATTTAATTTTTCCTCAATCATGTGTTGATTTGGATTTTGATATAATTTGGACAACCTTTTTGTGTCACACTTTGGTGTGCTCTCTTCTTGGTTTACTTGGTGTTTTTGTCCAAATTGTATCTCGTTTGGTTCTTGAAAGACTTTGCATGTATATTCTCTAATATATATATTATATGGCATGTTTGTCTTTCTAGTTCCAATATATAGGGGATACTCCACCGAATCCTAAATCGGCTAAGATGTGCATGAAATTCAATTTCATATCTATATGCACATATTTATGTGGAGTGTTTCCTATATATTGTAGTTTATCTAACTACTATGGGACCCAATGAGTTTGGGAACCATGTTGTACTTGAATTTTGTTTTAGGTACAATGGAGATGCATTGGATGCTTGCCTCATTCATAATGAAGGTGTTCTCACCGTGTGATTATTGGAGTCAAGCTTTGATGATAAACAAACTCTCATCTTCTTCATCGTCAATGCATCTTGGTAACAAGTATCTATCCCATGCATACTTTTCTAGTCTCAACCTTGTGTAGGTTGCTTCTTGGCATGAAAGCTTTTAGGTGCAATTGTTGTGGTTTTGGCTTATTTTCTTCACTTGGTATATCTTTGTGATATTTGTGATGAAATTGTAAAAACCTTTTCTTTAATTGGTATTATTTCTTTGTGATACTTGTTATCTATCTCAAAGCATCTTCACTATCTCTTGTTCCCTTAGTGATATGTGTGATGTCTTTGATATTTTTGAAGTTCATTTATATACAATGAGATAAATTTGAGCTATGTGCTATGCTTTTAAGCAACAATCTCGTTTGTATATTTATGACTTCCTTTTGGATACCTTGTTCTCTTTTTCTCTAACCATTTTGTATGTACATGTTTGTTTGTGGATGTAAATCATCAACGATTTATCTACTTAGAAACCTATACATATGAGAGAGGTCCCTTTTATTTGGTATCCTAATTCTTTTGAGCTACCTTGATTTTTATCTATAATTCTTTGGTGTCTCCAAATTTGTTTGATGAGTGTGTATCTTAATTTTATTTGCATCTGTGCACACTCATGTGTTTGTTGAGGATCTTTGTCCTCATGCTTACCTTGGTGAGTATGTTGATTCTTATTGGCTAGATGCTCTCACAAGTTTTTGGCCTTTTCAATTGGTTTCATTTTCCAATTGGTATCCTTGAGCTTGCAAACATCTCTTTTTTAAAGATCTTTTATATCTTGGTTGGGCCTATCTTATGATTGAATCTTTGAAAATTGGTATCTCCTTATGGCTCAACCATATTTTAAGTGCAAGTGCTATGATTTGATTTAGTTTTATGCACTCTTGCACTTGTTGTGTGTTCTAGATGATTTTGGGAGAGTGAGAATTCCATATTCGTGCACTACTTCAAATGGTGCATGAACATTGGGGAGCTTCTCCATTTTTTTAGAACACACTTTTGCTCAAATCATAAAACTTTGTGTTTTATTTGGTTTGTTGGATCTTCTCGATTGCTTACCTCCTTTTAGGGAGATGTTTAGAGATATATATTTTATTTGCAATCTTTGATCCTCAATATAGTTTGATTTCCTCTAACTATTCATCAATGGATATGTGCATTTGATTTCACTCATATCTTGAGAAAAGCACACTTTAAGGAGGAACTCATATTATATTGGCCTTCTAAATTTTTCTTCCCATTTCGGCAATTGATGCCAATGGGGGAGAAGTTTAGAGGGTTTAAGGGAATTTGGGTTTGGGTTTTATGTTTTTGTTGCATTTTCCTTTAATGCACTTGCATCCTTGCTTGTTTGTCTTGCAAGGATATTTTATTCATTAAATAAACCCTCTTAAAAGGGATTGTCATCAATTACCAAAATGGGGGAGATTGAAAGTGCATGGTTGCCCCCATGCGTGGTTTTGGTAATTAATGACAATCTCTATGGACTAATGTTTGTATTGAGCTACTTGTAGGTTGTGTCCATATGCGTTTCTTGATCTCCATTTGTTGGAATCAAGGCTAAGGGAAGAAGATTTGTGTTGATCAAGGCTAAGTGCGAGTTGATCAACACTCAAGTCCAAGTGAAGATATGCCGAAGAGTGCCTCTCCCATATTGGTGTATGGGGGAGCAATTTTGCGAGTCTTCACCGAGCGAAGCGCAAGTGGATTATGCGCAAGGAAAAGGTATGATCTTGATAGGTTTTCTATTTTACCGGTCTCATGATGTTAGTTGAGAGACCGGATTTTAGGATAGATAGCCGTACTATCAAGAGGGGCTCTCGAGCGAGTATCTTGATTATATCGTCGTAGAGAGCACAAACCTTTGCATCCTTACAATCATCTTTATTGGTTCTTATTTGCCTCTTATCTTGGTGTGGTCTTGGTGCTTGTCGTGCTTGTCATGACAAGGCCAAGGTCACCAAAAACGGTTTTTATATGCGTCCCCTATTGCGTTTTCGGTATTGGAGATTTTGCCGGTTCATCTGTGCGGAAGGTTTCTCTCTTCCATTTCTTTGCAAAATCTTCATTGCTTGTTTGCTATATTTCTAAGGTAGCATTTGTCATCCTCTTTACATTTCCAAGGGTAGCAATTGTCGTCCTCTTTCCAACAAAATTGGTTTCACGTCATTCGGACTTCATTTGCATAAGATATAACATTTCCAGTTTGCAAAATAAAGGTTTAACCTTTCCCCATTTGTTTTTATAATATATTGTTTCACTATGATGTTTCTCTGCATAATTTTGTAGTGCTTGTTGTGACGATTCCAACGAGTCCAAGATTATCGAAAACGGAGTTCGTGGATGAAAGTTATTGAGTTTATACCTTCGGTCATTTTTTAGACAGAAAAGAAAGAAAAAAAGGGGGCCGGCCCCAGGCCGGGATGAGGCCGGCAGCCTCGGGTGGCCTCCCGGCCCACCCCGCGCTGGCTGACCGGCCCAGGCCGGGATGAGGCCGGCGCCCTCGGGTGCCTGCCCGGCCCAACGCGCGCAGGCCGGCCCAGGCCGGGTGGCACGTGGCATCGTGTTTTTGTGAAAAACCCCTTATATTGCTTTTGTATAGCACCTATGACCAAACTACCCCCCGGTCGTGGGACCCACCTGTCAGAGGAGCAGAAATAATTAAAATTGTAGAAACGCGAGACCTCGCTACGGCAACATAGGCCCCTACCACTGCACCATACGTAGCTTTATGTCAAGCCTGCAGACCGTCGTTTATAGTTTGTTTTCCAGTTGCCCAGCTGTTCTTGGCAACTGCACTCTTTCGTAGTTACATAGGAATACGTACGTACCTGCTCCCTCCATTTCACAATATATAATGTTTTAGCTATTTTATATGTTGTTTAGATTCGAACTAAAAGTAATATACATATGCACTAAAACATGTCTAGATACATGTCTAGATACATCTGTTATGTTTAGAAACGGAGAGAGTAGCTAGTATGGAATGGATGCCCGTCGTCGTCCAGATACTCCAACACGATCACCAGACCCGTCTAAAGAGCCGTGCCGCGCGTTGGCCTCGTAGACGTGCGCTTGGTCAAGGAAGTTGAGGACGGCGTTCCTGTCGCGCATGGAGTAGGCGGAGGGCGGAGCGTCGTAGGCAGCCGCGGCCTCCTTGGCGATATCGAAGGAGCCACACGCGGATGTCGTGGCAGCTCAAGTCACCGATCTCCGCCGCGCGCGTCCTTCTTTTCATTGTGCGGTTGCGCCTCTCGACTAGACGGCCACGTCACTGCACTCTACACGCCACTTATGACTTATGAGTAGCAGTTTGTTGACATGGAGGGGATCGGGATTCGGCAGATGCTCCATGACCACGACAAGCGTGAAGCTTGCCAAGAACAGATGCGGCGGCTGGATGATATACATTATAAAGGAAGGTCTGCAAGATTTGTGAAAAGCTTCATGTGTTGTAGTGGTACTGGTCGTTTGTGGCTGCAGCCAGGTCGCTAGTTCGAAAAACAGTCACAGTCCCGCACCTTTTATTTTTAACTAGCCAAGGCGGGCGCCGCGCTGCCTCTATAGTTTTTGTTGGTGCTTACTGGTTGGAGTGGTATAGGAAGTACATTTATATTTCAAACATAGTCTGAGCCGCGCTGCCTCTATAGTTTTTGTTGGTGCTTACTGGTTTAAGTGGTATAGGAAGTACATTTATATTTCAAACATAGTCTAAAAGGTACATAGTGACACGAAAATACAGGAAGTACATTTATATTTCAAACATAGTCTGAAAGGTACATAGTGACACGAAATACATAGTCGGTAAGTAGACAGTAGTATACAGGAGTAGTGGAATGGCTGGTTTTTGCTACTGTTAGTACTCTACGTAAGTAAAGTGATGGGGGGATACTTTATAGGTAGGCCCATGGACCCGGAAAGTAGACCCGCCAAGACCAAGAAGGCCAAAGCCGAGTCACGTATCAAGTCGCATGGGCTGGGCTGGAGACAAGCCGGCCAGGGCCCATGATGAAGAAAGGACCCGTCCGGAAGGAGTCCAAGTACAACCCGGAGTCTAAACTTGGAAGACCAAGACGTAGAGTAGGACTCCGTGTTCTAGTATGACTCGGTGTAAATTGTAAGTCCAGGGACCCGGCAACCTTTATAAGCGGGGTCCTGGACCTTAGATCGATAAGCTTCAATCAGTAAAGAAACCCTAGCCACCAGAGAGAAGTCGCCGGCTCCTAAGTTGTGGGAGCCGGGTCCTTGTAATCGAGACATATCAAGAGCAATAACAGAGAAGCAGGAAGTAGGTCTTTACCTCGAATCAGAGGGGCCGAACCTGGGTAAATCCTTGTTCCTTGGCGAGATTAACCGTTCCCAGCGTACTTCAGTCATCAATGGCCCCAGAACTCATCTTCCCTAAGGAAGAACTTGCCGTGACAACCCCACGACAGTTGGCGCCCACCGTGGGGCCTATGGTGACAAAAGGAGTCGAGATCGTTGGAGCTGCTCGTCGAGCCATGGAGAAACTCGCCATCGGGCGGGTCTACACTGATGAACATGGAGAGACAGAGATCGACGACTCAGGCTGGACCTCGGAGATGAATGAAGTCGACGAGGGCTATCAGCTTGTCTTTGGAGGAATCAACGTGTTCGTCGGGATGGTGTGCGCGTCGGGTCTTCGCGAGAACTCGGCAGAGTCGGTGCCAGAGTTAACTGTCATCGTCGAGTCCGACGGTGAGGAGTCGGTCGGAACTTCAGAGGTCGGCATCATCGCCGAGTCTGAGGGACCCCTAGCTGAGGAACCAGATGTGATGCAAGAGTCAGATTCAGATTATGATGCAGATTCAGAGTCCATCCTACCCTTGTTTGAAGATCGACTTGGGTACGGGATAGAAGAAGAGGATTACGAGGAGTCGCCAGTACGCGCTCGTGTTGTGGGAGTCTACATGTCTGGGAACACTGGGAATCAGTTTGATACAACTTTGTTGACAAAGGAGATTAATGCAAGTAATGCCGCAGAGAGGGCGGCCGAGTTAACCAACGCTCGTGCTGCGTTGGAGAAGCAGTTAGCTGATATCACGGAGGCAAACCGTAGACTAGCTGCGGAGCAGGCCCGAGTCCAGGATGAAGCTCAGGTTGTGCGGAGGCGCCGCGAGGAGCTTACTTCGATTCAGCATCGCCGAGCCAGGAGTCGCTTACATGATGGAGTCCACATCAATCCAACCAATTTATTCACCACACCCAATGGTCCAGGCAGAGGAGCCGGACTAGGAGGCTCAGCGGCAGCAGGAGGCGCCGCAGGAGGAGCCGGAGGAGCACCACCACCACCACCACCACCACCACCCCCAGAAGGATCGGGAGGCAGCCGTGCTAACGGACCACCGCCTGAAGGAGGAGTCGGAGGAGGAGCATCTGGTGGCTTAGGGGCACAGCCCAACAGATTTCATACTCCAGAGGGACATTATTCCAATCCTATGGACAACGTGCATGCGGCGACTCTGAGATTGGAGAATATTGTGGTACCAGAGGGACCAGCAGGACAGGAGACTCGGGAGGCTATCGAGTTACTGAAAACAGCCTTGACTCAGCAGGCTTTGTATCCAACTTTTCCAGATGCAAGTAGGCTACACTCAACACCCTTCAACTCAGGTACGAGGAGTCGGCACGGCGAGTCCAACCCGGCAAACTCTACGAGTGCAAGGCGTCGTGAACTAGCGAGGAATCGTGCAAACATACCAACTGCTTCACAAGCTCAGCTAGTGGTTGATGAAGCAAGGCAACGACGAGAGAGAGAAGCAGCAAGAGCTCGGGAGGCAGAAAGGGACAGAGCGATAGTGCTTGCAGCCAACCCGCCTCAGCCGAGCCGGGTCCACGAGGAGGTGACTTCTCCTGGTGCGTCCCCAGCATTAACAGGGCCAGAGTGTTTGTCAGATACCATCAGATCCGAGTCCTTCCCTAGCAGTTTCAAGGAGCCGCGCAAGGTTCCAAACTATGAGCCTAACATGGACCCGACCTCTTGGTTGGGTACATACGAGATGGCAATGAGTATTCGCAATGCCACAGGTAATCTGTGTGCCAAGTTCATGTATCTTATGATGGAGGGAGCAGCCAAGGTGTGGATGCGCAACCTACTCCTAGGTCAATCAACTCTTGGGAGCAATTGAAGGCGGCTTTTATTCAGAATTTCCAAGGCACATGCAAGAAACTCAGCACCATTGAGGACCTGGAGCGATGTGTCCAGAGGAAGGGCGAGTCAGCAAGGCACTGGATGAAGCGAGTCTCAGAGATCATCAACTCCTCACAAGGACTCCCACCAGTTTCAGTCTTAATGGCGATGGAGAGAAATTGCAGTTACAATCCCTTGAGTTGGAAGCTAGGTCGTATGAAGGAGAGCCTGAATCAAGGTATTCCCCTTACGATCGGTGAGATCATGGCAGGTGCTAATAAGCACGCTGCCACAGACAAAACAAAGGATCAGGAGGAAGGAACTAAAGGACAAGGTGGCAATGGTCAGAACCAGAACCAGAATCAGAACCAGAATCAAGGTAGTGGCAAGAGGCCGTATGGAGACAACTCTGACCTAGTGGCCAACACAAACACTGGAGTCAGGCGTAAGGACAACAACTCTGGTGGATATCAAGGCCGCACTCCAAGCACAGAGGAGGTCTTGAGAATTCCATGCCCTAAACATGCCAAGAACGGTAGATGCGGTCACACCCTGGGACAGTGCGTAGATTTGCAGCGCGCCAGGTTCCAAGGGCCAGGAGGAGGTAACAACAATGGTGGATATAGAGGAAACAATGGAGCCGGAGGACCCGGCAATAATGGTGGAGGAGCCGGCAATAACCCAAACCAACCTCAAGGAGGAGGTCATCAGCAGGGCGGGTTCCAGCAGAACCCGAAGCAGCTTCACGAGGGCAATGGTCAGTATTATGTCACAACTCGGCAGCACAACCCGAGTCATGGCAGCTACCATGTCTTCACGACTAGTACATCCAAGCGTTCCAAGAAGTTGAAAGTCAGAGCAGTTAATGCAGTAGAGCCGGCCCTTCCACAGTGGCTCAGGTGGTCAGAGCAAACCATCACATGGAGTCGGGCAGATCATCCTCCAAGAGTCGACGAGCCAGGGCAGTTAGCCTTGGTAGTGGCACCTCAAGTTGGGGGCTATACATTGAACAAGGTGCTTATGGATGGTGGAAGCAGTATTAACATCTTATATTACGACACATTCAAGAGGATGCAGCTGCAAGATAGACAGCTAATTCCAACAGAGACAGTGTTCCACGGGATAGTACCAGGGAAGTCGGCTAAGCCCATTGGTAAGATTTATCTTGAGGTTGCTTTTGGCACAGTGGAGAATTTTCGTTCAGAGATTATGCCCTTTGAGGTAGTGGACCTTAAGAGCCCATATCATGCTCTTTTTGGTCGACCTGCATATTTTAAGTTTATGGCTAGGCCATGTTATGTGTACTTGAAGCTCAAGATGCCAGGTCCAGCAGGAATCATCACAGTTAATGGCAGCAGACAGATGGCATTGGAGTGCGAGATTGGTGATGCAGCCATGGCTGAGACAGCCTGTGCTCAAGAGGAGCTGAAATTTTACAAGGCAAACGTGGATCCGGAGGACAACTCGGTCCTTAAGAAGCCGGCCACAGAGGAGAAGATGAAATTCAAGTCAGCTCAGGATACAAAGCAAGTCGACTTCACCCCTGGTGACTCGTCCAAGCAATTCACCATTGGGGCACATCTCTCTGATAAATAGGAAAGCGCGCTCGTCGAGTTCATCCGTGAGAACCGGGACGTTTTTGCATGGAAGCCATCTGACATGCCAGGAGTCCCAAGAGAACTCGCCGAGCACAGCTTACATGTTAACCCTAACGCAAGACCAGTCAAGCAGGGTCTGCGCAAGTTTCATGATGACAGGAGGAAAGCCATAGGAGAAGAGGTGGCTCGGCTCCTCGCAGCCGAGTTCATCAAGGAGGTCTTTCACCCAGAGTGGGTGGCCAATCCAGTGTTGGTGCCAAAGAAGACAGGAGAGTTAAGGATGTGCATTGACTTCACGGGCCTGAACAAGCATTGCCCTAAGGACCCGTTTGCACTACCTCGCATAGACCAGATCATTGACTCCACAGCGGGGTCAGAGTTGCTTTGTTTCTTGGATGCATATTCAGGGTACCATCAGATCAGACTCAAGATAGAGGATGAGCTGAAAACGTCCTTCATCACGCCCTTTGGAGCATTTTGTTACACAACAATGCCCTTTGGACTCAAGAATGCGGGAGCTACATATCAGAGGTGTATACAGAACTGTTTTAAAAAACAGATTGGAAGGAATATTCATGCTTATGTGGATGATGTAGTTGTCAAATCTCAGAAGGCCGACTCTTTGATAGCAGACTTGACAGAAACCTTTGAGAACCTGCGCAAGTATAAGATGAAGCTCAACCCGACCAAGTGTGTCTTTGGAGTCCCTGCTGGCAAACTCCTAGGCTTCATCGTTTCAGAGAGAGGCATTGAGGCAAATCCAGAGAAAATCAAGGCTATCCATAACCTGCAGAAGCCGACTTGTCTGAAGGACGTCCAAAAGCTTACTGGATGTGTGGCAGCTCTGAGCAGGTTTATTTCCAGACTCGGGGAGAAGGCGGGTCCTCTCTACCGACTCCTGAAGAAGTCAGACAAATTCCTATGGGATGAAGAGGCTGACCGTGCTTTTGAGGAGTTGAAGAAAACTTTATTAACAGCATCAGTGCTTGCAGCTCCTACAGATAAGGAGCCCATGCTATTATATGTAGCCGCCAACGAGAGAGTTGTCAGCGCAGTAGTAGTTGTGGAACGTGCAGAGGAAGGAAAGGAGTACCCAGTGCAGAGACCTGTCTACTACATCAGTGAAGTCCTCACAGAGTCAAAGCAAAGGTACCCTCAGTGGCAGAAATTAGTTTATGGAGTTTTTCTTGCAAGTAGAAAGCTCAAGCATTATTTCCAAGAGCATCCAATTAAGGTGGTGAGTTCAGCACCGCTAGCAGATATTATACGCAACAGAGAGGCAACAGGACGAGTCGCCAAGTGGGCAATTGAGTTGGGTCCTTATCATATCACATATGAGCCAAGGACAGCGATCAAATCTCAAGCGTTGGTGGATTTTGTCAATGATTGGACAGATTTTACATCTTCACCAAGCACCCCTTGCACCAAGTATTGGACAATGCACTTTGATGGGTCCAGACAGTTGGAAGGCTCAGGAGCCGGCGTGGTGTTAACCTCACCTAAGGGAGATAAGTTAGCATACGTCCTTCAGTTACACTTTGATTGCACCAATAATATGGCAGAGTATGAGGCTTTGCTACATGGCCTGCGTTTGGCCAAGGAGATGAACATCAAGCGTATCAGGTGCTTTGGAGACTCGGATCTCGTAGCTCAGCAAGTATCTGGAACCTGGGACTCGAAGGATGCAAACATGGCAGCTTATAGAAGAGCAGTCGAACAGATAGCCGGGTTCTTTTCTGGTTATCAAGTGGAGCATATCGACAGACGCAAGAACGAAGCCGCAGATGCGTTATCACGACTCGGCTCTCGTCGAGAGAAAGTACCACCAAATGTGTTCTTGGATGAACTCCACCATCCTTCAGTTAAGTTGCCCACAGAGGAGGAGTTAGCCTTTCCAGACCCAGAGTCGGCACTTGTTGCAGCAGTACGAGCAAACCCAACGTGGACAGAGCCCTACCTAGCCTATCTCCTGCGGGGTGAACTCCCAAAGGATGAGATCAAGCGAAAGCAACTCATCAGACGATGCAAGTCCTATACAGTCATTAACGGCGAGTTATATAGAAGAAGTGTTACTGGAGTCTACCAAAGATGTGTGTCTCCAGAAGAGGGCAAGCAAATATTGCAAGAGATCCATGCAGGAGATTGTGGTCATCATGCATCCACTAGATCCTTGGTGTCAAAAGCTTTCAGACACGGGTTCTTTTGGTTGACAGCACATTTAGATGCAGAGAGGATAGTTCGAGTCTGTGATGGATGTCAAAGGTACGCAAGGCAAGACCACGTGCCAGCTCAAGAACTCAGAACCATCCCTATCACTTGGCCGTTTCAGTTTGGGGACTCGACATGGTGGGCCCTTTCTCAAAGTCGCCTTGTCAGAAGACCCATCTGCTAGTAGCAGTTGACAAGTTCACCAAGTGGGTGGAGGTAGAACCCGTCAGCAGAGTCGACGGTGCATCAGCTGTGAGATTCTTCAAGAAGATAGCCACACGTTTTGGGTATCCTCACAGCATCATTACAGACAATGGTACCAACTTATCAGTCGGGGAGATGGCCAAGTTTTGCGGTGAGAACAACATCAGACTCGACCTAGCCTCAGTGGCACATCCACAGTCCAACGGACAAGCAGAGAGGGCAAATCAGGAGTTGCTGAAGGGAATTAAGCCTCGGCTCCGAGTCCCTTTGCTAAGAGCCGCCGGGTCTTGGGTTGAGGAGCTACCAGCAGTGCTTTGGAGCATCAGGACGACTCCTAACAGATCTACTGGCTTCACACCTTTCTTCATGGTGTATGGAGCAGAAGCTGTCTTACCAAGCGACTTGTTGCACGATTCGCCACGAGTCGCCAATTATGTTGAGACAGAAAATGAACTCGCCCGACAGGACTCGGTCGATGCACTTGAGGAAGCAAGGGAGTTAGCCCTTGAGAGATCAGCAGTTTATCAGCAAGACTTGCGGCGATATCACGCACGCAGAGTCAGGACCCGGACTTTCCAGGAAGGAGACTTAGTGCTTCGCCTTGTCCAGAGTAAGGAGGGGATGCACAAGTTATCTCCACCATGGGAAGGACCGTTCGTCATAAGCAAGAAACTGAACAACGGATCGTACTATCTGATGGATGTGCGAGAGCCGGCAAGTGTAGGCAAGGGAGCTGATACAGCTCATACTCTAGATCCTTATGCAGAGGCAAAGAGGCCTTGGAACATAGCTCAGCTACGTCCATATTATACCTAAGTTGTAATAGATTCATGAGTTGAAAGGCAATGAGCCCAGTGAGCCATGCCCAGATGTAATCAAGTTATTGTGATCAAATGAAATAAAGCCGGCTTCTGTGAACATGAGTCCTTTAGTCGAGTCACCCAGTGAGTGCGCTTTATTCTTTAAATTTTGATCACCAGGTTCTTGGGGGCTTGCTTTTCAGTGAAAAAAGTTAAGCTTAAACTCTTGGACCCGGCGCAGTAGCCAAATTTTCCTAGTTTTCTCGCTGGTAAGTCAGATGCATCCTGCACAATATGATCTATCTACAGGCATGACTTGTTTCTTTCTCTTATGAATCCTAAGGAGCATATGAGTTCAGAACCTGTCAGCACAAGCTGTACGAGAAGTCATGCAGGGCCTACTTATTCATCAGTGAAAAATTAGACGGGTTATAAGAACCAAGCCGATTGGCACAAATTCAAAATAGCTAACAGCTAATTAGTTTTAAAGCACCAGTAGTGCATCTTTACAACTCAAAAGAGCTCAACAAGCTCA
>QRDG01000095.1:363133-394391 GCA_012064385.1 Puccinellia tenuiflora
CTATAATCGTGAAAAATTTCAATGCAAAATACTTGGGGGTTCACAAAAATGACAAAAGTTGGAGCTTTGAAACTATACACTGTTTACTATACTCATCTGTCATTTTTGTGTAGCTCAAACCCTAAATTATTTTGCATTGAAAATTTGCACGGTTGTAGTATATATCATTCAGAACGTGCATGATTTTTCTTCAGATTTTTAAAACTTTTAAATATGTTTTTTAATTTTCAAAATTATGAGATCACTGGAGCTTCGGAGCACGAAATCTCCACTCATTAAAATATTATTACATGCTTCTACAGTTACAGTTGTACCAGGAGATAAACAACATGCCGTCTGCTTTTGGATCAATGTACAGGTAAGCGAGGCAGCCTGGGAGCCTGCTCTGGCCGACCACCGCCGAGGCCTCCATGCCCTGCCCCTCCGTGTCCGCATCGCGTGACTGGTGCTTAACAGTTTGGCAGACTCTGCAACGTCCGGGTCCGTTTTATACCGGAGAATGCTACTTACAGTAATTGTAAGCCTATGAAATATAGATACACTTATTTCAAGCCTGAATTGTAAACATATAGCATGAGATTCGGTGGAATTTAAGTTCCATGTTTCTCTGCCATACGCGTGTCGCATTTGTATCAGGATCAGTTTCTATTTAAAATGTTCATCTTTTTGGAACGAAACGTGTTGTTACTAAGCTCATCGGATTTCTCTAGCTGCATTTTTCACTGATTGGTTATAGATGGATGTTTTCACTGAATCAAGGTTATGTTGACACGCTGGGACATTTCTGCATCTCGGGGACAACAATCCCATGACTGGATGTAATCCTCACTCAATATAATCCAGATATTTAGATGTAAAGAGTCTAATGACAAGCTGGATACCATGTGGTTAGCAATTTGGGGAAAATTAGAGAAATGGAAGTAAAGGAGAAGGAGAAAGCAAGAGGAAGTATAGAGCAGCTGCCAATGCTAATCCTGTGATCCATCTGAGTGAAACTTTATTTCTTTGGATGAACTGTTTGTGCTCTATGGGTCCATGCCATCTCATCGTATTTATTAGCTGTCCTGGGCTCCCCAAGCCATTGTTTGGTTGGCCCACGCAAGACATTGCTAGCTTTTCTTAGTTAGCCGAATTGTCCTACCGCATTTTGCTTGCTAAGAGCGGCGAATTTCGTCCACCCCTGTCCATTTGCGTCTGCGGGCAGATACCATAGCCCAACATAACGACGTAAATAGCAGATAATCATTTTGTTGTTTGTTTGGATACATTTCCTGATTAAATCGACGCAGAGGCTGGGTACACCATTTCTAAAAAAAATCCTGATTAAATTTGGGACAGCTTTGCGTCCACGCTGACAATCCGTATGTCTGCCCGTGTCCACCCGGGTCTTCACATCAGCGACCCATACCGGTCCTTTTTAATGCCATGGGGCTCCGTCCCTATCACCTCTGTTACGCACCCCACCCCCCACCCGCCGCCAATAGAGAAGTCCTAGCCCACTCCACTCATCCTTGATGGTTGCCCGGTATGTCCAGCAACCATGGTGATGTAGAGGCGAGCTCGCCCCTCATGCCGCTGCCCCCTCTTGATGACGCATCGCAGTCACAGCCACCTATGGATGCACGATGTTAGCTGACCGTGAATGAGCCGCTCGAGCACATCCGCAACAACTGGACAATGCCGACCAAGTACCACCTCCCGGACGGTTGGGTGACGAACATCGTCTACATCTTTGGTGGTGCACAAGTGTAACAGCCCTAGCTTGGTACTGAAAAATACGAAGAATTTTTCCACTTTTTGCATCCTTGTTTGCATCATTGCATGCATATGAAAAATTGTTATTGTTAAATCACCAACATTGCAAGCAACTAAAATGGGGAGACAAACTTCCCAAGCACCCAAAACCAAATGCAAATGCTTAACTTGCAAACCAATCAACTTGAACTTCCAAATTGTTCAGGAGGTTCTAAGTGTGCTTGTTAAATTCATTTGATGAAGTAAATTCTTATTAATCAAGGAAATAAAATATGAGAATTCAAATCGTCTTAATTCAATTTCCATTTTTGGAACCAAGTTAAGCTTTTCAAAAATTCAAACTAAAATCATGGGGTGCTTCAATGGTATTGTGAGAGTCTCCATTAATTTTTTTATTATTTTTGGAAATGCTTAAGTGCTCCAAATAAATATATTTTGGAAATTATCAATTTTGACCTAAACTAAACCCTATGAACAAATGTTGCCCAAAACATTTTGTTTTGGACCATCAATTTTTGTGGAAGTTCTAAAGGGTAAATCTAGCCTGTATGAATTTTTCTGGAATTTATAAAAATGTCCTGGTACCCCTTTTAAATCGCTAAAACCTGCTGGGGGACCTTTTTGCAATTAAATTAAATGTTGCAGGGGGTTTTCCGGGAAAATTTCTTTCTTCTCTCTCCTCCACCGTAGCCGACGGCACTGGCGCCATGCCGCCGGCCATGCCTCCGTGCCCCACGCTTCACCTGCTCCCCCTGGAGGGCAAGGAGGCGCCACGACGATCTGGACGCTCACCTGCCTCCATTTCCCCCACTTGCTGCCCCTCGCCTCGTCCTCCCTCCTCCCCCGAGCTCCTCCATTTCCGCCGCCATTGTCGAGCTCGACGCCGTCGACCCGGGCATCCCCGCACAAATCGAAGGCTGCAGCGAGGTTCGCCTCCCCCTCCTCTTCCCTCCCGTACGTGGAATCGATCCGGGGTCGCCTGGAGAGGACGCAATCCTCCTCGACCTCGCAACCACGGCCGTCGCTCGCCGGCCTCAATTCCGGCGTCTCGGTCCACCCCCGCCGCCGTCGAGGGCACCCTAGCAACGAGGGTGAGCTCCTCCTTCTTTCTGGCCATCCTCCCCTCCCTCTCCCCCTCTGCACAGCCGCGTTGTCCGTCGCCGCGCGCCGGCCTGGCGCCGGACCGGATATTTTCAGGCACCGGAATATCCGGTCTGTGGCAAATCCGGCTAAGGACTAGAATTCGTCGGTCCTGGTAGTTACCGGATATTTGCGACCGGATATTTTGTAACCACCGGAATATCCGGTTGGAGACGAATTTCTGCTAAGGACTAGAACTCTGAGCTCCTGGAGGTAACCGGATATTTGTACCGGAGATTTCAACAGGGCACCGGAATATCCGGGGAACGGAATATCCGGGCCTCTAAGTTATTTAAAAAAATGAAATAATAAAATTGATATCTTTTTACATAATGGTTCAAAATTGACAAATAAAATATCAATGTGATCAGTGTTTCAAAAGCTATCAAACCATGCTAAAATCAAATCATGATCACAAATAATTATTGATGTTATTCATAAGTTAACTAAAAGAATTAAAGTCAATTAATTATTTAATTCGCTATTTATTCTTCGGTACTCAGAAAATTACAAATAAGGTACCAAAATGATCAGAAGGACAAACCCTATCCATTCATATCATGTTCATGCATATTTGAGCCACTTCTATAATACTTTAATAATTTATAAAGAATGTGGTCACTAAGATAAATATGGGGATTGTTTTCAAATAATTGCACTAATTATTTGGCTCCCCATTTAATTTTGCTATTTAATTTATATAAGGATATCTTTGCATCAATTTGACATGTCATCATGTGATTGCGCATTGCACCTTGTGTTCATGTGATTTATTTTGTTCTTTATATTTTATTTTGGGTACCGATAGATTCCGAAGTTGAGGTCACCCCGACCTATCACGACGAGCAGTACTACACGCCCCGGCAGCAAGGCAAGAGATAACCTAACCTTCTTGGCATTTAGCATCCAAATGTTTTATAAACTTATTTTATCCACCATAATATTGCATGCGATTCAAATGTCTCTTTTGATCAAGATGTAGAGTATCCTATGAATGCATGTTTATCCCCTGAACCATCACATGTTTTCCCTCCTATGAACCATAGGTATGATGTGTTGGCTGGATACAAGATATAATTGTTGGTATAAATGCTTAGTGATGCTTAGTCATGCTTAGCTAAATGTTACTTTGTCCGTTGATTTAAATTCCATAATTGTTGATGTTGATGGAATATTTCGGACATGGTGGATAATCATGATGCTTAATTAAAATGCTAAGACAGCTTGGGTGAGTTGCCATCGGGGATGGTGTTTTGCCTCACTCTAGCCCCTAGGTGCGAGTTCTTGTCTCTAGACTCAAGATCGAGCGTGCTGCCATTGGTGGGTGTATGGGCGCCTTACTGACCAAATAATTTGTGAGGGGCTTGTCAATGATCCTCTAGTTTGCTATTTCCATTTGCGCGTGAGTGTGTGGGTGGAAAAAGGAACGAGGATGGTGGTATTTAGGATGTGGCCGCGGGGCAGGGCGTTGGAGGCGCTGAACCTGTCCTTCCGCACACTGATGGTCCTTGAGTAAGCCTCATGCATTGTAAAGGTCTAACCGCGCCCGCTCGCCGGCCTTCCCCGGAAGAGGGCCAATTAGGTGAGCCGGACGGTACCGATGGGTAAAATAGTACACCCCTGCAGGGTTTAATCTTTTCGAAAAGCTGTGTCCGTGGTTATGGACGACTTGGGAACGGATATACGAGATCATAGAGAACATTAACCTAATTGATATGGCAGCTAAAGGTTGCATTAATCAACATGAGTGTAAAGGTTCATTTCCTCGAGGGTGATTCGAGGGAGTGCCTTTGGTGAAGATGAGTGGTTTGGCTACAAGTAGGTTCGCCAAGGACCGAAGATGAAAAGTTTACCTCTTATCCCCTTTTATGAAAAATATTCTGAATAGACGACGCCTTGTGTCTTTTATATCTTTTAAATGAAAATGTAGCTTTACGCAAAAATAACTACATACCGCTTTTAAATGAAAGAGTTTCACATATCATGCTAGAAATTTGCAAGCATATAGCATTAAGTCAGTATCTACATCTATCAAATTGTTTGGGCCAGTATCCATCACATGAGCTACATCTATCAAACTATTGGATCCAGGCAAATAATGATGGTGCTAACCAATGATATACTACTATTTCTCGAATAAAATCAACGGATTCAGATGATCCCAACTCTACATAACACAAGAACATCCATTACCTTAGGTGAAGCAGACTCACTAGGCGCCGCCAGCGGAGCCGGAGCTGGCGTCGAAGAAGGTAAAAGGCTCGTCCTCTTCCTGTAAGACCTCCAACACATTCTCGATGCCTCTCGAGATATACTTTTGAGACTTGTCGTGAGTGCTCATGTATTTTTGTCCTACAAGTCTCGAGTTTTTGTTTAGTGTTTACTGATCTATGAGATAGCATATCAATGCTACGATGTAGGGTATTACGATCTTACCGAGTACTTGCAACTCGACTCATTAAGCTTGTTTCCTACAATCTAAAAATGCTAACTCGGCTCGGCTCATTAACATCCGAGTTTAAGCCGATTCTAGCTGAGTTTTTGTTAAACTCTTGAGTTTCAAGTTTTGTTTTCAACCCACCCGACAGACAGTGGCGGAGCCACACTTGACCTGTGTAGTCAATTGACTACACTGTTTTTTTAATACAAGCTAAAATCTTGCAAAAAAGTAATAAAAATATATAAATACGTATATTATACTACACAACTTTGTACTGACCACACAGAGTTAAAGCGTTGGCTCCGCCACTGCCGACAGAGATGCTCTAAAAATAGTTTGGTGAGTTCTCCAGGTTAGGTGGAGAAAAAAAATATACTGTCTTTAACTCGGAAGCGTATTACTTGATCTCGAACGTCCATTAACTAAGATGTTTGAAGTCACCTACTTACCCTCCTCCTTTCCCCTTTCCCCTGCTACAGTGCTCTGAGGCGGAAAGGAGGCGACCGCGTGGCCTCGAGTTTCGCCGGCAGATCTGCTGCTCCCCTCCGCCTCCGGCCGCCGTTTCGGCGCCGCGAGGTGGGGGGGAGCCTCGGCTCCGTCCGTGTGAGTAGTTTAGGTCCTAGGGTTCTAGGTGTGCGTGCCCGCATGGCGTCTCCGGTGACGGTGGCGGTGGCGCCGGTGAATAGGGCTTCGTCCTCCCCCTCCTTTCCCCGTTCCGGCCTCGGCGCCGGGGAGGTAGTGGAGGTGTTTCGTCGGGCGTGGTTCTCCGTCTGTGTTTCTCTGGCCGGCCGTGGTGGCGAGGGGAGGAGCTGGTGGAGGTCGGCGTTCCGTTTTTGCTGCAGGTGGTTCTGGTGGTCTTCTTCTTCGACGTTTCTGCTCCGGCTGGCCTTGGTGGCGAGGGGAGCAGCGTCGGGAGGTGGTGCGACGATGGCTGGCCTGGGCGGCGCTGCGTCGGTGGGAAGATGGGTGGTGCTGGGGAGCTTGTGCTGTGGCCGTGTTCGTTCATCGAGGACAGATTCCGTTGCAAGGCGGCGGATGGATCTTGCGGTCGTCTACAACATGTGGTGGCGCCTCCTCCCCGGCGGCAAGTGGTACGGCGACGCCGGCGACGTCTAGGTGTCTTGGGAGCGCGGTGGTGGATCCGATTGTGTTTCTTCCAGGTTGCTCAGGGTGCTTCGTGCAAGTTGCAGGGTCCTTTTGTAATTTTCTTTTCTTTCTTGGACTGTCTTGTAATTTGTACTGAGTTTTCTGAATATATGGATCGGATCCTTTCAAAAAAAAAGATGTTTGAAGCCGATTTCTTCAGGCTTATGAACTTCATAGCACCAGGTCCTAAAAAAAAAACTTGACAGCACGAGAGAGGAGGAGGAGGCAAGACGCGGCGGGAGAGAGGAGACGTGTGGACGACAGGAGAGGGGAACCCACGGCGACTCGATCGCCGGAGACTAGGAAGTCTACGTCAACGCCAGCGACAAGAACTAGTGGTGCACCTCTGCCCACACCCAGATGTAGAGGAATTCAAACCCAGATGTTGTTTTCATAAACAGTGGTGTTTTCATATACAGTAGCAATAGCTTTCAATGGTCACGTGGCGAGTGGACCTGGAAGTCGTCGCTCGACCTTGCGTTGTCCTGCCGCCTTCAATTTTCCATCTGGTACCCTGTCTCACTTGGCCACCCAATGTAAATCCTATTTCTTAACTCAGATGTGGATAGTAGTAGTTTCATTAAGAAACGAACGGTTAAGTACCTTTGGAGGACATAGCTGGGTATCACTGTGGAGCATCATGTGGAGCACAGCAAGATGCTCACTGCTGATTCGTCCGTGTTTATGTATGTTTAGTAGTACTACTACAAACCGTTGGGTGTGTTCTTGCATCAGTATCAATTCGCGTCAGCTGGATGGTGTGAGGTTTCAGTCTGGTGTAGCTAGCTAGCTGTAGTGCAGGATGGTGTGAGACAAGTCCACGATGGCAATCGCAACGCTCCCTCTGAAACCAAACGGTCAGAAAAAAACATGGTTGCGCGCGACCGAATCCCGCCCAATCCGGCAATCTCCATGATTGAGTTTCACATTGGAGTTCGCCGGTGGAGCCTTCCGGAACCCGACACTCCGGCCAGATCAAGGGGGCAGGCGTCAGTCAGATCTTCGTCTTGGCGCGAGAGGAATCCTAGGACCGCCGCCTTTATTCGGCAGATCGGCCGGCACCCACACCGCCGTCCGCCATGCCTGAGGTCGCCGCCCCGGCGTCCAAGTGATGCAGGAAGCTCCAAGGCCTCAGGCCACCGCCGCTCCGCTCCACCGCAGCTAGGGGAGTGGGCACGGGCGCCGCCGCCGCCACTCCTGGCCGCGACCAGCAGGCTCCCCGCCGCCGCCCATCGCGTGGGCCAAGCCCAGCAGCGACTCCGGTGACGGCGAAGGGAACAGAGGGGGTTGAGGGGAAGGCTTCTAGCGCTGGCGGCCGGGGTTGCCCCGGTGCGGCGTGGCGCCGCCGCACGGGGGACGCGGAAGGGTTAGGGTTAGGAGGGCTGCTCCGAGCCGAAATATATCCCCAAATGCTATATAGCCTATCTCTTCATAAATCCTTTAAACAGTGCGTTAACTCCATCATATTTTTGGTTAAAATATTATTACATGCTTCTACAATTATACCAGGAGTCAATGCCGGCGGTTCCCGGCAGCGTGGTGCAGTGGGGGCTCGACGACGGATGCGTTTTGTTTGGATGAGCGCAGAGTGGTGGCGCTGTCTGTCGCCGTGGTGGTGACGATAGCAGACTTGGCGCAGGTCTTGGTTACAATCTACACTCCGGAGATGGGTTCGTGGAAGATAATGGTGGCGACCTCTGGAGGATAGGCACAAGGCGCTACCTCTGGATTTAGCTAGTGAGCCGGCGATGGCTTTAGTCGGGGCACAAGGCCTCTTCTTTACCTCGTTGTGCTAGTGGGTGGTGTTGTCACCTAGTTTGGCGGCTTCGGTTTGTATGTTTGTGTGTAAGGCTTTGTGTCGGTCTTTGTTGAATAAATGAAATAAAGTAGCTGTATGCATCTTTTTGATGCTGAGGCTGGGTTAACCTTTTCGAAAAGAAAAAAAACCAGGAGATAAACAACATGCCGTTTGCTTTTGGATCCATGTACAGGTCAGCGAGACGGCCACGCAGGCTGCTCTGCCCCAGCACCGCCGAGGCATCCATGCCATGCCCCTCCGTGTCCGCATCGCGTGACTGGTGCTTAACAGTTTGGCAGACTCTGCAACGTCCGGGTCCGTTTTATACCGGAGAATGCTACTTACTGTAATTGTAAGTCTATGAAATATGGATATACAGTACTTATTTCAATCCTGAAGTGTAAACATATAGCATGAGATTCGGTGGAATTTAAGTTCCATGTTTCTCTGCCGTACGCGTGTCACATTTGTATAAGGATCAGTTTCTATTTAAAATGTTCATCTTTTTGGAACGAAACGGTGTTGTTACTAAGCTCATCGGATTTCGCTTGCTGCATTCTTCATTGATTGGTTGTAGATGAATGTTTTCACTGAAATCAAGTTTATGTTGACATGATGGGACATTTCTGCATCTCGGGGACAACAATCCCATGACTGGATGTAATCCTCACTCAATATAATCCAGATATTTAGATGTAAAGAGTCTAATGACAAGCTGGATACCATGTGGTTAGCAATTTGGGGAAAATTAGAGAAATGGAAGTAAGGAGAAGGAGAAAGCAGGAGGAAGTATAGAGCTAGCCGCTGCCAATGCTAATGCTGTGATCCATATGAGTGGATCAAAGTACAAGTACCAACACGCCCAACACACGAACTCTGCCCAGAACAAACTGGCAACCAAAGAGACAGCTAAAACAAGAGCAACACACACAACTAAACCTGACAAAATCGTCCACCGCCACCGCCGAAGCACAGGGAGGGACGAAGAGGACAGGCATCCACCACCGAAGCTCCGAGCCAGCACCATGAGTTGGAGGACCTCAAGCGACACCCACCGCGCACGAGGCCGATGGGATGAAGACAGTTGAAGAACATCGGCCGGGGACGAACCCCGCACTCCTCGGAGCTGAGCATCGCCGCCCTCCGTCGCCGGAGAGCAACCGCAACTCCCACCATCTTCCACAAGCCCTGCTCCCGACCAGCTGCAACCTTGGCCAACGAGAAGATCTGAGCACCACCTCCTGTACAAGCAGCAGCAGAGACCAGCGACCAGCACCAGACCAGCACCACCGCACCCCCAGCACCTCCACCGCAAGGCCAGGAGAAGCCCTGCGGAGACGAAGAAGAGGGCAGAGGACAAAAGCTCCCACGGCCGACCGTCGCCTTCGCACCAACGGCCACGCCTGGAGCACCACCCCTCACCAGATCGACAGATCCGGAAGGACGAACCCTCCGAGAGCTCCCCGACACCACCCCGCAGGCCGCCGTCAAGAAGGGGCTGGAGCTCCGGAACCCAAACAGGAAACAACGTCGCCGCCACCCACCAAACGACGAAGCCCCACACCCTAGACCTAACTATGAACACTACCGACGAGATCCCGGGGCTCCCCTCCACCTCACGGTGCCAGAACGGTGACCAGAGGCGAAGGGAGCGGCGGATTCGCCAGCGAGGACCAGGTGCCCGAGTTGCCCCTGAGTCGCCGCTCTCAAATAGTAGAAGAAATAAAGAAACTTTATTTCTTTGGACGAACTGTTTGTGCTCTATGGGTCCATGCCATCTCATCGTATTTTTCTAGCTGTCCTGGGCTCCCCAAGCCATTGTTTGGATGGCCCACGCAAGACATTGCTAGCTTTTCTTAGTTAGCCGAATTGTCCTACCGCATTTTGCTTGCTAAGAGCGGCGAATTTCGTCCACCCCTGTCCATTTGCGTCTGCGGGCAGATACCATAGCCCAACATAACGACGTAAATAGCAGATATTCGTTTTGTTGTTCGTTTGGATCCATTTCCTGATTAAATTTGGGACGGCTTTGCGTCCACGCTGACAATCCGTATGTCTGCCCGTGTCCACCCGGGTCTTCACATCAGCGACCCATACCGGTCCTTTTTAATGCCACGGGGCTCCGTCCCTATCACCTCTGTTACGCAGCCCACCGCCACCCGCCGCCAATAGAGAAGTCCTAGCCCACTCCACTCCTCCTTGATGGTTGCCCGGTATGTCTAGCCACCATGGTGATGTAGAGGCGATGCGAGGCGAGGCGAGCTCGCCCCTCACACCGCTGCCCCCTCCTGATGACGCATCGCAGTCACAGCCACCTGTGGACTGATACGTCTCAAACATATCTATAATTTTTTATTGATCCATGCTAGTTTTGTGATATTGTCACATGTTTTTATTATCATTTATATCATTTTTATGCATTTTGTCGGACTAACCTATTGACAAGATGCCCAGTGCCAGTTCCCTGTTTTTGCTATCTTTTTGTTTCATATTCTCGGAATTGCAACAAAATTTACGGGGATTATTTTTACGCCAAGACGAAGACAGAGTCCGAATGGGAGCCTCGGAGGCGGCCCACAGGGCAGACGCGCCCCCTGCCGCGGCCCTAGGTGGACCTGCGGGTGGGGCCCGCCCCTGCCCGTGGGGCACCTCCTCGGCCCCCTCCGACGTCTATAAATTTCCTTTTACCCTAAAAACGTCGGGGCGGCGATTATTTTCCAGAAACTCGACCCCGACGCGCCGTCACCGAAAACCCTAGTTCGGGGTCCAATCTGAAGCTGATCCCGGCACTCTGCCGGAGGGGAGATCGATCCCGGAGGGCTCTTCATCGTCATGCCTTCCTTCGGGGTGAGTTGTGAGTAGTCTCACCTTGGACTACGGGTCCATGGCAGTAGCTAGATCGTAGTCTCTCTCTCTTGTGCTTCATGTCTTATGACCTTGTGAGCTGCCTAACATGATCAAGATCGATTATTGTAATGCTATGTGATGTGTTTGCTGGGATCCGATGGATTATGAAGTTATGTCCAGATTGTGCATGATTCTTATATGTTGATTTATGTTCTTGCATGCTCTCCGATGTGCGTAGTTACTTTGGCCAAGTGATTGTGTGTATCTCCAAGAGAGGGTATTTATGCTAGATAGTGGGTTCATGCCCCCTTTTGTTCCTGGCCACGAGTGACAGAAACGTCTAAGGGCAAGGGTGTGCTGTTGCTACTAAGGGTAAAACAACGGTGTTAATGTCTCTTTTGATATTAGTATTGCTTACTTCATGCACTTTACTTAATGCAGATGTATGTTGCTTGTAACTTAATACCGTTGGGTGACAGGCTGGATAGCGATCCCACGGTGGACTTTGTAGACAAAGACGCAGTTGGACTCAACGGTCTTTGTTCCTTGTCATGATGGCTCCATAAATATTATCATGTTCTTTATGTCATAGCTAAATTGGGTTTGTGTCATGATCTTGTCAATTGCCTACCCGTAATTCGTTCACCCATCACATGCATATTTTATTTACTTGAGAGACTCCACTAGTGAACCCATGGCCCCCGGTCCATCTTTTTACATTGTTTACAACCTCGTTTACTTGCTTTTCATCATCATTACTCCTCTGATCAATTTGCATTATTTCATCTATTTCATCATATAATTAAGCTCTTTGTTTTCTGCGAGACCGGAAAGATTGACAACCTTTCCGCCGTTGGGGGCAAAGTATTTGGTTGAGTGTGTGCAGGTCCACGTCTGTTGAAGGTTAAGCGCCAGAGATCTTCAACATTCACCTCGTTGTTGATTTCAAAGTCCTACTGGTTCGATAAACCTCGGTTCGTTTAAACGAGGGAAAACTGCTGCTTACTACATCCACGCCTTAGCTTGGGGCACCACCCAACTATTACAACAACAAGCATGGACTCACGATGTTAGCTGACCCCGAATGAGCCGCTCGAGCACATCCGCAACAACTGGACAATGCCGACCAAGTACCGCCTCCCGGACGGTTGGGTGACGAACATCGTCTACGTCTTTGGTGGTGCACAAGTTCATCGACGAGATCTCCACCGAGGCGGCGGAGGAGGAGGGGTAGGACAAGGGCGACAAGGAGTTGCCGGAGACCGAACAGTGAACCCGCATGTAGACGGCCATCGCCACCTCCTTGGAAGGGGCGCCAAGGCCTCTAGCCCACCATCACTGCCGGTTATCAACATCAAGTCGACCAGGTCAAAACATTCAAGGTCCTGCTATTTCAGGACAACTTTCTCTGACCTAAGTCGGCCATTGACATTGACGTGGGCCAACATCATACAAGTTGCAATTGGAGCTTGCCACCGGCCACATCGGTCATTGATATCAACGTGGCCATAAGCATCGAACTCCCTCATGGCCAGGAGCATCTAAGTTTCTCAAGGCTGGGTCTAGCCGCTGGCCACACCGATCATGGATGTTCCGGGAGTTGCCGAAAGAGTGACGGTAGATCTAGGGTTTAGTTTCAATTTCATTTAAATATAATAAATGTATCTAAAACTTAAATAAAAATGTCCGTTTATGAATTATTTGAGTCGGAAAAATAAATTGAAAAATCTGAAATGTGTTCCCGGTTGGATGCACTAGCCAGGGAAGGGCATACACGGGTCGAACGATTGTTCGTCTGGCAACCTAAACGGACTAAAAGTGGACACATTCAGTTCGTTCGGTTGGAGTGGCCCTGAATTTAGTGCTCATTTTTGATGAAAGTTTGCCCTTTCATAATATTTGAATGTATATTCGAAAGAAATGACATGTTGCGTCGTACCGGGCGCACGCCGCAACAAACCTAACTAACATTTTGTGATTATATGTTTTTCGTTTTTATGATGTTGCTCATATTAGTTACTGCATCTAGTCTGTTTGAGATTAATATGTTAGTATTTATTGTGGTCATGTTTAATATTCTGAAATTAATCATTGAATTACTGCTTGATTTTTTCAATATTTTGTGGTTTACATGATCATTTTCCTTCCGGGAATTAGACAGTTCAGTCAATTAAACTTTTTTTTGTCTCAAAACATTCATTTGAACATTTTTGCATGTTTCTAGCTCCATATGTGACCATGACATAATAATTCGAGCAACCATGACAATAATTCGATTACATCAACATCTTTTATAACTACATATTGATACTGTGGACACTTGTCCAAACCTTCCTCAACAACGGAGATGTACTCCACAACGACCAATCTGCCATTTGGAAGCTCAAAGTAAACAGTTCTCTAAACCGTTGCCCGTGATTACATAGGCAACGGTTCAAAATACAATTGTCACCTTAATGTCTTATAGTTACACACTAATCGGAAATGATTGTTTGTAATGTCTAAAATACTTGGTGACTCCGGCTTCACTGCATTGTAGATGGAGACCACTTCCATCCTATGACCATCACATCGTCCCGGTTCCTCCATCTTCCACCTCGCTCTAAAGAATATAATTAATAAATAAGTTTATCTACATGTGAAAACAAACCCGAGTTACTAAGTTCAATATTAATAAACATAGACAATTTGCAAAAAAAAATTACTAATTATACAGATTCATCACAAAAAGTATTGAGTCACCGTCTATCACATCACTATGTCTCTCAAACAATAAATTTGCAAACACACAACATTGAGTCGGTATGTATCACACAAGCTACATATATCAAAAATTCAAAATACAAATTTACAAATGCATAAATTAAGTATCTATTCAAGGAGCTACATCTATCAAGCGATAATTTGCAAACATATAGCACTGAGGTTGTATCTATCACAAGAGTTTCACATATCATGCTAGAAATTTGCAAGCATATAGCATTAAGTCAGTATCTACATCTATCAAATTGTTTGGGCCAATATCCATCACATGAGCTACATCTATCAAACTATTGGATCCAGTCAAATAATGATGGTGCGAACCAATGATATGCTACTATTTCTCGAATAAAATTAACGGATTCAGATGATCCCAACTCTACATAACACAAGAACATCCATTACCTTAGGTGAAGCAGACTCACTTGACGCCGTCAGCGGAGCCGGAGCTGGTGCCGAAGAAGGTAGAAGGCTCGTCCTCTTCCTGTAAGACCTCCAACACATTCTCGATGCCTCTCGAGATATACTTTTGAGACTTGATGTGAGTGCTCACGTATTTTTGTCCTACAAGTCTCGAGTTTTTGTTTAGTGTTTACTGATCTATGAGATAGCATATCAATGCTACGGTGTAGGGTATTACGATCTTACCGAGTACTTGCAACTCGACTCATTAAGCTTGTTTCCTACAATCTAAAAATGCTAACTCGGCTCGGCTCATTAACATCCGAGTTTAAGCTGATTCTAGTTGAGTTTTGGTTAAGCTTTTGAGTTTCAAGTTTTGTTTTCAACCCACCCGACAGACAGTGGTGGAGCCACACTTGACCTGTGTAGTCAATTGACTACACTGTTTTTTTTAATACAAGCTAAAATCTTGTAAAAAAGTAATAAAAATATATAAATACGTATATTATACTACACAACTTTGTACTGACCACGCAGACTTAAAGCGTTGGCTCCGCACAGAGATGCTCTAAAGATAGTTTGGTGAGTTCTCCAGGTTAGGTGGAGAAAAAATATATACTGTCTTTAACTCGGAAGCGTATTACTTGATCTCGAACGTCCATTAACTAAGATGTTTGAAGTCGATTTCTTCAGGCTTATGAACTTCATAGCACCAGGTCCTCAAAAAAAAAACTTCACAGCACGAGAGAGGAGGAGGAGGCAAGACGCGGCGGGAGAGAGGAGACGTGTGGACGACAGGAGAGGGGAACCCACGGCGACTCGATCGCCGGAGACTAGGAAGTCTACGTCAACGCCAGCGACAAGACAGTCCCACGTGCTCGCAGGAAGCCCCACATCAAGTTGTAGAGGAATTCAAATCCAGATGTTGTTTTCATAAACTGTACTAGTCGCTAGTGGTTCCGTGTTCAATGGCGATGCAGCGAGTGGACTTGGAATTTTCCTTCCAGTTGATAGTCTGACAGGCCCCACCCAACTGTGTATAGATGTTTAAAAACCGGATGCTTGATGCTCACTGCTGTTCACTGCTCGGTAGCTTGCAGATTCATATCATGTCGGGCACAAAAAGATGCTCACTGCTGTTCTCGGTTCTATTGCTGCCCTCGTCCTTGCACGGTTCAATTTTTCCCTGTATGTATCTACTCCCTATTACACATCCTTTATGATCTCTCTCCGGCCACCTCCCTCTCTGTATATTCCATGGACTAAACGGGTTCTGCGAGTTCGGTGTATCGAAACAACTCTTATGCGGTAAGTTGATTTGCACCGAAAATCGCAAACCCTTCTATACCCAAGCAGCTTCCCAAATTGTATCTGTTGGTACGCCTTTTTTATTTGTATCTGGTGACTGCTGCTGGTACAGAGAGATTAAATCCGATTGATTGGCGCATGTTGAATTCTCTGTTCGTTCCTTTTGATTATAGCATATGCTTTAATTCCAAAATCACTAAGCCACTACTCAGAATGCTTTTAGTTCTGAGGTGATCGCTAAGCAGGTAGTACAACTATGGTAAACAATGGAGTATGATGTAAACAAATCCATAAAGCAATTGGGTATGTTGTGAACAAGTTCATAAATCCTTTAAACAGGCGCGTTAACTCCATTGTATTTTGGGTGTGACTAATTCTCAGTCGAATGAGAAATTCATACGATGTCATCAATTCTCAATTGCAAGTCAAGTTGTAACTTATAAATAGTACGAATCACAAAGCAAATTAAATGGTCCAGAGGAGTTGCAGTTGCAAGTCCACTTGCAACTCAGTCGAATAAGAATTTACACGTCATCAATTCTCAGTTGCAAGTCAACTTGGAACTGATAAATGGACGAATATTGGGATGCAATCTGACGGTGTAACTGATAAGTCCAGTTGGAACTCGTCTTCCCGTGTGTTGCCATATCAGCCCTGACAAATAGGCCACATCAGCGTTGACAACGGGCCAGCCTTGTCAGTTTGATTAATTCTTTTTGACGGTGTAACTGATACATTCAAATTTAGACAAAGAAAAGACATCCTTTTTGAGACGGAGGTAGTATATGCTTTTAATTGTAATCTCTATGCTAACTTGTTTACTGAATGTTGCAAAAGAGTCCATACATAATCCTACAAACAGCGCGTTAACTCCATTGTATTTTTGGTTAAAGTATTATTACATGCTTCTACGGTTGTACCAGGAGATAAACAACATGCCGTTTGCTTTTGGATCCATGTACAGGTCAGGAAGGCCGCCGCAAAAGCTGCTCTCCCTCAGCACGGTCGCCGCCTCCGTGCCCTGCCCCTCCATGTCGGTGAGCGCGGCCGAGGCCTATATGCCCTGCCCCTCCATGTCGGCATGACGCGACTGGCACCTGAACAGTTTGGCAAACTCTGCAAAACTGGTAAAGTACGTTCGGATCCGTTTTATATCAGAAAATGGTCCCTAATTGTAAACCAATGGATCCTTATTTCAATCTTGAAATGTAAACATATTATAGCATCACATTCCGTAGAATTTAAGTTCCATGTTTCTCTGCTGAACGTCGTATGTCGAATTTGTATCAAGGATCGGTTTCTATTTAAAATCTTCATCTTTTAGAACGAACGTGTTGTTACTAATTAAGCTCATCAGATTTCGCTAGCTACACGTTTCACTGATTGCTCAGTATATGTGTATAGCACGCAAGGGGCAGCTGTAGACGAATGTTTTTCTCACTAGTGGAGAACATGCCTCTAGTCCTGGGTCGGAACTGGCTTTAGTCCCGGGACTAGCCCCCCCCCCCCCCCCGCCCTATTGTCCTGGTTTGCCACGACTGCGGGCTGGAGGACCTTTAGTCCCGGGTTGTAACACAAACTGGGACTAAAGCATGTCCTGCCGCGGCAGGGTTTTCCGTTGTTTCTCTGCCGTGGCCGGATTGTCCTGCCGCGGCAGGTTTTCTGCTGTTTCTCTGCCGCGGCAGGGTTTTGTGTTTTTTTTCAATTTGTGTTTCATTTTAATTTCAAACATGTTTCCGTACACATATTATACGCTAGTACGTACACACAGTACACACATTGATGCATATATATAATATTCGATATCTTACGAGCATACATATATAAAATTTGATATATACAACTATTTAATTACATGGAGATCACTAAATTAGTTCATCGTCCTACGCATGATGTTCTCCCTTGCTATCAATGACCTCCTTCAACAGAAACCCCGCCAATTCCTCTTTAATTCCTTGTATGCGCTCGTCTGGTGGAGTTTCTCCCGTATATTCATGATCTTTAAGAAGGAGATAAATATGGATATATATCTATAAGTTGAATGGAACTGAACACAATTGATGGTAATAAAATAAAACTATGAATATTGTTTACGTACTTGAAGTAAGTTCGTATCAGCTTTCCGCTCACTGGTCAACGACCGAATGTACTCACAAACGTAGAATTCACATAAATGAGTCCCCCGTGGCTGCTCCAAACCTTTCACCATTTTATAAGTTAGCTCATCCTGGAATGGACCTTGTGGTATATATATACAGATCAATTGATGCATTGATGCATGTAGTCACAAGAGGCTTAATATATATACCTCGTCGGTTGTTGTCGAGGGATCAACGACGACATTTCCTTCATCATCATTGTTTGTTTGCCCTTCTTCCACCGGTTCTTGTTGTAGTCCCTTACCCTCTGGGTCCAGATATGACGATATGTCATCATCGTCTACAACATCGTATTCTCTATGATTTTTTCCAGCTTCACCTCTTATAATGTCCCACATCATATCTTCGCGAGGATCGTCATGATCGATAACTTAACTATTTCCAGAAAGAAAGGAAAAACAAGTTTAAAAAAAGGTGACAAAAATTCTATCTAAAATTCTATCTAAAAAATTATAGCTAAAATTTCTAAACATAAATTCTATCTAAAATTCTAAACAAAAATTCTATCTAAAACAAATTCTATCTAAATAAATTCTATCTAAACAAATTCTATTTAAATAAATTCTATCTAAACAAATTCTATCTAAAATTCTATCTAAAAAATTCTAGCAGAACTATTCCAAAAAACTTAAAAAAACTATAAAAAAACTAAAAAAAAAACACCACGCCAGCGCGACGGAGAGGACGAGCAGGGCGAGGGCGCCAGCGCGACGGAGAGGACGAGAATGGCCGGCGCGCGGTGCGCAGTGGAGCGGCAGCGACGGCGCGCGGTGGAGCCGCGGCGGAGGTAGCGCGCGTTGGGCGGCGGCGGAGGCGCGCGGTGGAGCGGGGTGGAGCGACGGCGGAGGCGACGAACGGCGCGGTGGCGGAGGTACGGAAAATTTCGGCAGCACCTCCCCGTCTTCGTCTTCCTCGGCTCCGTCGTCTTCGTCTACTGGATTGGAACCGCGCGCGGCACACGGTTTATATAGATTGAGCCTTTTGTCCCGGGACGTGCCACGACCCGGGACTGAAGGACACGTAGTCCCGGCTCGTGGCACGACCCGGGACAAAAGGTGGGTCCTATAGTCACGAAAATCATTTTTGAATCTGACAAAATTTTCAACATGAAAGGTGGGTCCTATAGACACGTAGGCCCTACTTTCGAATCTGACAAAATTTTCAACATGAAAAGTGTTTGAATTTGTATAATTAATCCAAAATCATTTTTTGGACAAATGTTTTTGATTATTTTTGAATTTTTTATGGAGATAAAATACATTTTACACGATCGTCGTCGTAGATAGACCAGCTATAGGGAATGACAACAGTGGATCTCAACAATCTTGGGTACATAGATGTGGCTCAGGTTTAGTCATACTCTGTCTAGGCTATAATACTCGTCCTCATAGTCGTTGTAGTCACCGCCGTTGTCGTCGCTATCGTCGGACGGTGCTCGCCTGGACTGGAAGTGAGGGTAGCGCAGGCAGGGGTTATCGCCGGCCGTGATGTATTCGATGACACTATGGAGAGTCCGGCCACCCCACCACAGTTGACGACCGGCCTCGTTGAAGTTCGAAGGAGGCGGGCCGTCCTCCTCGAACCTGGCGAGCGCCCTCTCACGCCAATTGATGAAGACGGCGTCCCAAGTCGGGCGGTAGTTGGGATACCAGTGGGGATCCATCCGCTGCTCCGGAGTGAGCTCGAGGTAGTAGTGGTTCGTGATGGCCGCCCGGCGTGCCAAACCTAGAGGGACAGGAGGGACCGGCACGGCTTCGACGCTGAGTCTCCAGCCGGCGGGGACCCGGTAGCTGGGCAGGCAGGGGTAGTTCGAGGCGCAAAGCGCCTCCGTCTCTGGATAGGTCAGAGTGGGAACGGTGGAATCCATGGAAGAGTGATGAGGTTGCAGATATGAGTTTAGATGTGCTATGGCAATGGCGGCCAAGCCTACATATATATAGTGAGAAATGGCGAGAAGATGGAGGCTGGAAGCGGTGGAAAGCGCGGGAAGAAATAAGGCGGGAACGCGGTGGCGCGGGAAGAAATAAGGCGGGAAGCGGTGGAAAGCACATTACTAAAGGTAAGAGATAAGGCACACATATCGACGCTCCTTTAGGCCTGGTTCCAGCTACCAGCCAGGACTAAAGGTGAAGATAAGGCACACATATCAACACTCCTTTAGTTCCGGTTCCAGCTACCAACCGGGACTAAAGGTGAAGATATGGCACACATATCAATGCTCCTTTAATCCCAGTTCCAGCTACGAACCGAGACTAAAGGTGAAGATAAGGCACACATATCAACGCTCCTTTAATCCCGGTTCCATGTACCAACCGGGACTAAAGGTGAAGAGTTGCCCTAATCTTTTACCTATAAGTACCCACCATGATGAGGAAGAGGAAGAACAAGAGCACGTCAACAACAGAAAGAGAAGACAGAGGACTCCTCTATGCACGAGTTTCTCGAAGATGTCGTTGGGCAGTGACCTATGACATCTTCGAGGGGCTCAGCATAGAAGCGTTCTCTCAGTGCTAAGAGGGTTCATGTTGTAGTAAAGCTAGTCGGAAAGCGAAGACAGAGGACTCCTCTATGCATGAGCTTCTCGAAGATGTCGTTGGGCAGTGACCTATAACATCTTCGAGGGGCTCGGTATAGAAGCGTTCTCTCGGTGCTAAGAGGGTTCATACTATAGTCAAGCTAGTCGGAAAGCGAAGATAGAGGACTCCTCTATGCATGAGCTTTTCGAAGATGTCGTTGGGCAGTGACCTATGACATCTTCGAGGGGCTCGGCATAGAATCGTTCTCTCAGTGCTAAGAGGGTTCATACCGTAGTCAAGCTAGTCGGAAAGCGAAGACAGAGGACTCCTCTATGCAAGATTTCTCGAAGATGTCGTTGGGCAGCGACCTATGACATCTTCGAGGGGCTCGGCATAGAAGTGTTCTCTTAGTGCAAAGATGTCAACAAAATGAGATACACATGTGTGCCATGTTTGAGAACACATCATACATAAATTGTTTAATATATTATTACACGTAACCAGCATCCCCATCTAGCGTATGTCCCTTTCTTATCGCGTCGGCCGTAACCATGGGGCATCTTTATCATTTAATATGATGCTTGGGTCATCCTTCACTGCGAAGGGAGGAATTTCATGAAACTCATCATAATCTTCTGACATGTCTGTCTTGTCCTCCACTCCCACGATGTTTCCTTTCCTTGAAAGAACTATGTGGCGCTTTGGCTCATTGTCTGATGTATTCACTTGCTTATCTTTTCTTTTTCTCGGGTTGGTAGACATGTGCTTCAGATAGAAAAACCGAGCCACATCTTTGGCTAGGACGAATGGTTCTTCTCTGTACCCAAGATTGTTGAGATCCACTGTTGTCATCCCGTATATCTTGTCTACCTTTACCCCGGCGCCTCTCAGCTTGACCCACTGGCACCGAAACAAAGGGACTTTAAAAGAAGATCCATAGTCAAGTTCATATCTCCTCTATGTAACCATAATACGTGTCCTTTTGCCCATTGTTGTTTGTTGCATCAAAACGGACACGACTGTTTTGCTTGGTGCTCTTTTTATCTTGGGTGATCATATAAAATGTATTCCCATTTATCTCGTACCCTTGGAAATTCAATATAGTCGAAGATGGTGACCTGGCCAACCAGTACAGCTCATCTCCAACATCGTTGTCATTCATTAGATGCGATTACAACCAATTGCTGAAAGTTTCCATGTGGAGCCGTAAAACAAAGGAGTTAGTCTGCCCCGGGTTTTTGGAGCGTACAATATTCTTGTGTTCCTCGATGTACGGAGCCAGCAAGATGGAATTTTGTAGAACTGTGTAGTGTGCTTGAGTGAAAGAATGCCCATACCTACATATCATTAACTTCTTTTCAGAGTGTGACTTTTCCACTCAACACAAAACTCAATAAACTCCTCTATTTCATAACCCTTGGCGATGCTTCCTTCTGGCCTAGCACGGTTATGAACATATTTCTTTAAGAGTCCCGTGAACCTCTCAAAGGGGAACATATTGTGTAGAAATACAGGACCGAAAATGTAAATCTCTTCGACTAGGTGAACCAGGAGGTGCATCATAATATTGAAGAAGGATGGTGGGAACACCAACTCGAAACTGACAAGACATTGGACCACATCATTCTGTAACCATGGTAGATCTTCTGGATTGATTACCTTCTGAGAGATTGCATTGAGGAATGCACATAGCTTCACAATGGGTACTCGAACATTATCCGGTAGAAGCCCCCTCAATGCAACCGGAAGTAATTGCGTCATAATCACGTGGTAGTCATGAGACTTTAGGTTTTGGAACTTTTTCTCTGCCATATTTATTATTACCTTTAAATTCGACGAGAAGCCATACGGGACCTTGATATTTCTCAGGCATTCAAAAAAGGTTTCATTCTCTGCTTTGGTAAGAGCGTAGCTGGTAGGACCTCGAAACCATTTTGGATGCAGGCCTTCTGGGTCTTTCGTACGTTGTTGGTCCTGCCGTGCTTCCGGTGTATCTTTTTTTCTATCCATACATGCCCAAAAAGCCTAGCAGGTTCATGCAAAGATTCTTCGTCACATGTATCACGTCAATTGCAGAGCGGACCTCTAAGACTTTCCAATAGGGTAGCTCCCAAAATATAGATTTCTTCTTCCACATAGCCGCGTGTCCGGTAGAAGCGTCATTCGGACAGATTGACCGCCAGGTCCCTGTCCAAATATTACTTCTAGGTCCTTGACCATACCAAATATATTATCACCAGTACGTTCCTTAGGCTTCGGCCGGTGATCTGCCCGACCGTTGAAATGCTTGCTTTTTTTAAGGAATGCTTGGCCGGAAGAAATCGACGATGCCCCGGGTATACATTCTTCTTACAATGTTCCAAATATATACTTTCAGTCTCATCTAAACAGTGTGTGCATGCATTGTACCCCTTATTTGTCTGTCCTGAAAGGTTACTAAGAGCATGCCAATCATTGATTGTTACGAACAACAACGCTCGTAGGTCAAATTCCGTTTGTTCGTGCTCATCCCACACACGTACACCAGGTTTGTCCCACAACTGTAAAAGTTCATCAACTAATGGCCTCAGGTACACATCAATGTCATTGCCGGGTTGCTTTGGGCCTTGGATGAGCACTGGCATCATAATGAATTTTCGCTTCATGCACAACCAAAGAGGAATGTTATAGATGCATAGAGTCACGGGCCAGGTGCTATGACTGGAGCTCTGCTCCCCAAAAGGATTCATGCCATCTGTACATAGACCAAACATTAAGTTCCTTGCGTCACCTGCAGAATCTTCGAACTCTCTGTCGATCTTTCTCCACTGCGTCCCATCAGCAGGGTGTCTCAACATCCCGTCTGACTTACGTTCCTCTTTGTGCCATCGCAACAACTTGGCATGCTCTTTGTTTCTGAACAAACGTTTCAATCGTGGTATTATAGGAGCATACCACATCACCTTGGCAGGAACCCTCTTCCTGGGGTGCTCGCCCTCAACATCACCAGGGTCATCTCGTCTGATCTTATATCGCAATGCAGTGCATACCGGGCATGCATTAAAATTCTTGTACTCCTGACTGCGGTATAGGATGCAGTCATTAGGGCATGCATGTATCTTCTGAACCTCTAAACCTAGAGGGCAGACAACCTTCTTCACTTCATACGTATTGGCGGGCAATACGTTATCCTTTGGAAGCATATTTTTCATCATTTTCAGCAAATTTTCAAATCCGGAGTCCGATAGACCACACTCTGCCTTCCATCGCAGCAATTCCAGTGTGCTATCCAACTTTTTCAGACCATTTTCGCAATTTGGGTACAACGACTTTTTGTGATCCTCTAACATGTGATCCAACTTCTCCCTCTCCTTTTCACTTCCGCAGTCTCTCCGTGCATCAGCAATGGTCCGACCAAGATCATCAGTGGGCTCATCATGTGCCTCTTCTTCACACTACCACAGAACAGGCTATCTGTGGCGCACCATTTTGGTTATCTGTGGCGCATCTGTGGGCTAGCCTGGTGCGCCACAGAATTCTCGCCACAAAAATATTTTCTGTGGCGCCACAGAAATAGGTCGCCAGGACCCTATGGAGAGTCTTTCTGTGGCGCACTACCCTTGGTGCGCCACAGAAAGTGGTGCGCCACAGAAACTAAAAAGGTGCGCCACAGAAGTATTAACCAGAAAAACTATATTTTTTTATTTTGCTATATAAATACACGTATATACAGTAGTTATACAGGTTTATACAGAAAATACAGGTATATTTGACAGGTATATAAACAGACAATGATATTAATCAATATGTCATCACACATATATATTACTTAATTAGTGGCCCGATCGAGATACATATATATATACACATAGTCACAAAAGTGCCGAATGTAAACACAATTAGCTAGTCATGTATATACAACCAAAAGTTCAACATTTCACACTACACATTACAAATCAAGTGTTCGCCGCCTAACTATGATCCGGGAGCATGCATAATCATGGAGTCCTCTACTTTCGCGGCTCCGGCAACGGTAGAAAGCCTTGTTTTGTCCTCCACTCCTTGGTGTCATACTGTGCCTCTAGTCGTTCTTCGATACTCCTCTGAGACAACACTGAAGATAAATTGGGATATATAGGTTAGTGATATAAAATAGAATATAATTTATTCATCTAAGTAGAGAGGCAAGACAATCATATGGCTATCCTATTTGGGTTTCATAGCATAGCATATATATAATAGATAACCCTACGCATGCACTTCTATATATAATACCTCTGTGGTGGTGGTAGGCCCCTGATCTGTGAAGGACATCTTCGAGGATGATCGTTGTCAACTGCAGCCGGATGCGATGGAAGTCTGCTCTGTAATCAGCATCGGTGAGAGCATCCTCTGATTTGGTGTATTCTGCGAGACCCGATGGAAACTTCATTTTCTCGCAATCCCGGACAATTCCTTTAAGGTGATGGAGGGCGTAGTAGGCCTCCTTCACGCTGCCATCCAGTTGCTTGATGCAATGGAATCCGGTCCCATGCTGAAACTTGTGTGTGTTTTCATCCGTGAAAAATTCCGACTTGTTATGGAATGGGCCGCCCTTTTGGGCATAGGCCTCGAGAGTGTCATCCAGAACACCCTTTATTCTGGTGTATCGTCTCGGCGTGGATTTATTCCCCGAGTCCAAATAAGTGGCAATGGACCACCTCGGGGCTACGGAGATGAGTGCGCAGTACTTGTCCCTGCTCAACACAATTGAAACGAAATGTTGGACAAAGGATCAGCGATGGAAGAAATGTATAAGAAGGCATAAGATACGACGGTGGCGAGCGGATGTGTACTTACTCGAAAAAAAGGCAGAAGAAGGGTGCTCTTCCTCTTGTTGGCCAGCATGACCCTTACGAGGTACTGTAACATCCCAAATTTATAATAAGAATTTAACAAGACCCAAAATTCAGAACCAACAAAAACTTTTGAAATACTTCACAAATGATTGTGTTTCTCTTTATATTGTTTGTTTGACCTTGTGTGACTTGTTGTTTATGCTTGTTTGGCTAGTAAATAATAATCCAAGAACCCAGCCCAAGTAAAAACATATTAAACTTGGTGCTCATGTTATGACAAGAGTAGATTCTATATACCTTTTCTAATCTTATTTTGGCCAAAGTCTATTTCAATGATGTTTGATTTCAGCAACAAATAAAATACCCTTTAGAGGAGAAAGTAAAAGTATTTCCAAAATTATGTGTTCCCACAAATATGGAGATCTATATGTTATCTCCTATTTTATTATCAACCGTGATATTTTGCATGTATATGCAACTCCCATTTTACAAACTTTGATTTCCACTCCATTTTGAACACAACACTAGTGGGAAGTATATTACCCCACCCATTTCCTTTCTAAAACGATTTTGAAAACAATTAACTTATGAGCTGAGACTTTTATTTAAAACATCATCTTGTCATAATTGAGTATGATCATTTTTATAAGATAATATGGTTAATTATGGAAATGGTGGTGTGATTAATTCATGTGGTTTGAATTGTGTGGTCTTGATTGTGATGATTGGTATTGCTTGTGTTTTATTCATGGTTGTTTGTTTTGACGTGTGTGTTGCTTAGTAAAAATATGGAGAAAAGAAAAGAAACAAAAGCAACTCAACGACACATAAAATCATGGGACAAGTGCCACACAAATTTCTCTAAGCGAGAAATTAATATTTTCTTTTAAACCAAAAATCAGTGGGGTGACATAGTAATCACTCCCACTTTGCTCTAATATCTTTTCCCTCTTCAACATATATTTCAAAAATCTAAATTTACATTTCTATTTGTTTCTTTAATCTTTCCAAATCACAAAATGTGCTATGATGCACTTATCCAATAAATTCCATCATAGCACCAAAAACCACCAACACCCATACTTTTTCCCCCAGCATTTTGCACCCTCGCATCTCACCATTTGCTTTTAACAATTAAACCCATATAGTGCCTAATAGTGCCAAATGGTGCCCCTTCCCTATATTCAAATGGCAGCCCCACACTTGCCCTAATCTTGTCTCCCTCATGTCCAGCACTCACCCAGCACCCCCTTGCACATTCTGGACAATCCCCAAGCAACCCCATACCCTAAACACCTAGCATAAGTAGCAATGGCAAGGCATGCCATCCACCATGCCCACCTTGTCTCAACCAGCAGCAAACCTGAGAGCCACCACGTCCTGGAGCTTCCCCTTGCTCCCTAGATGCTCCCCAACTCGAGCTCCTTGCTCCAGGCCCCTCCCCCTGCCCGCAATTGTCGGTGCAATGCCGGCCGACATTCTGTCGAGCAGTTGCTGTGCACCGCAAGCTCTGCACCATGCCGCACGACCAGCACGCGCCCGACCTGGCCCCGACCACCACGGCACGCGCCACACTCCCCTTGACCCCCTTGCGCCGCGCCCGTGCCTCCCTCGCCTCGCACGACGCCGCCCCCGCACGCACCCGTGCCACCCGCGGCATGGCATGGCCACCCGGACCCCCCCTCACCATCCTCTTCCCTCCGTGCCTCTCCCCGCCTATAAAAGCCACCCCTGGCCTCCACCACTCACCACACCACCACCACACCACACCCCTTCCACCCAGGTGCAGCGGAGGAGCAGCCGGAGCTCGACCCCGAGCTGTTCGGCCACCGCACCGTGACGCCGCGGTGGTGCGTCCCCGGCCGCCGGCAGGTGCCTCCCCGGCCGCTCCCTCTCTCTCCCTGTTCTCTGCCCCGTCGGGCTGAGGAAGATGGCCGTGGGCCGTCGATCGCAAGATCAACGGCCCTGGTTGATTCCCGCCCGTTTTAAAAAAAATCTGAGAAATCTGCTAAGTCTGGAAATCTGTTTAGAGTAGCCAACTTTGCATGCATTTTCTGAGAAATATGCTCCACCAAAATTTGAAATCTTTGCATGGTTAGAAAGAGAAAATTACATAGATTCAAATGAAAGTTTTAGTTTTCAAAAATAATTAGTCTAGCTTGATGGAAACATGAGGCAAAGTGGCTATGTTCTGTCTGTTTTCAGAAACTTCTGAAAACAGATTACTGCTTAGGTTTTTGATCTGATCTTAGCAATTAATCTAGATTTATTTAGATGTTTGTATTGGCATTTCATGTTAGTATGGTTAGTGTACTGTCATGAACAAGTATTGTGAACCCCAAAATAAAATCTAGGTAAAAGATATAATCTGAGGAAGATAGCTAATCGGATTATTCCACCACATGAAATAACAGAGATAGCCCCCTTACCATGCAAATTCCTATTCAACCAGAGGCCTAAAAATAGCAAACTAAAATCTTGTAGATAGTATAACATGCAATCTTCACATAGATGGAGGCCATGATCCTTGTTGGACATGTCTACCATTTGAAATAAAAATGACAAATGTGTTAGTTTTAACCAAAAAACTCAGAAAGGTTATTTTGGTACCATCTTTGGGAGATGTTTCCTAAAACTTGGTTTAACCAAAATACCAAACTAAAATGGTATCAAAATTACTTCAACTAATCTACCCAATGCCACTGGTTGGAATCCATTTCGTGTTGTGGTTAAGTCAGTAGGAAATTGTCAAACCAGCTAGTTGTTAACACTTAAAATGATAAAAACTTCTGTCAGAAATTTGATTAGAATTTGAAAACCAATAACTTGAGATCTAAGAATCTAAAAATAGAAAATGAAAATGTTTTGGAAAGCTTATGAAAATATCTAGCTCACTAAAGTGGTTTCACCCCATTTAGGTTAATAAATAAATAATGATAATCAAAATGCCACAGAAGGTATAAGACCTAAACTTGTTTGTTTCTGATACTCTACTAATCCAAATGAGGTCAAACCAATTTTTTTAGCTCACATTTAAGCAATACTAGTTATCCCTAAGAGGATTTAACTTTTGAGAAAACTTAACATGAGTTGTAGCAAAAAGAAGAAAACCAACCTTCTGGATTAAAACCTTTATACAGGGAGTTTAATACCTCAAATTGAATTAAATCCAATTGGGTTAGCTTCTACCCATCAATAGCTTTCGGTAGAATTTTAGTTCATATTTTTGTGATCAACAAAACTTAAGTTATGCAATTAAACATGCACCATTAGTTTCTGCCATATTTGAGACCTAATTAAATAATAGTTAATTAAATTAAATTGAAATCAAATTGTGTTGCTTTGTGAGTGCAGTAGCTATGTGTGATTTTTGAGATTGGTTGTGATGCTTGATTGAGTGGTTTGATAATGTATGTATTGCTTGTTTATTCTTAGGTTAGATCATTTCTGTGTAATTAATATGACTACCTTGCTTGTTAAACTTGGTGGTCTTTAAGTGAGAATCTAATAATATCTCTACCATAGCTTGGTAAGATATTTAGAATTACAGAAAATAGTTGGTAGCTTAACTTTTGTCTGAAGTATTTCCTGTTTAAATAAAGATGCTTAATCACAACTTTAAACATGACTTTTAAACATGAGTAGTGTTGGTGATTGCCAAACTTGATTGTTAAATAATAATTTTCCTCGAGATTGTTGTTGGTTAGTAATTGCTTGGTGATTGTTGTTGGAGTGTTCTACTGTATGTTGATTGTGTTCTTTCCCTTTTACAACGTTAGATACAAACGCTATCGGAGTAAACCGTGGGAAGGATTTATTGGAAGGCAATCAGAGTTTATTTCTTTGATCAAGAGTATCAAGTCCAGAGACATTACGCTGGAAACAGGCAAGCTACTTCACTGTGCTTGCATTTATATACGTCTATTTTGATTTACATAAAGAGCATAAATGACTTAAGTGGTTTTTTCCACCAGAGCTATGATTTTGAAAACCCTTTTCCAAAATACAAGTATATTACTTTGACACCCTATATGGAAGTATTGGGTGGAAAAAAATTCCTTTTCAAACTACAGTATGGGAAAAATTATGGTTTATGCCAAACTCCTTTTTAAAGTACCTAGTTGATGATGACATGCCGAATGGTCGGTAGGGAAGTGGAGAAGTGATAAATGGTGTTGTTTATGAAAAATGCACATTGTGTCCTAGTACTTACGTCGACCAGCCAATAACCTGTGCGACCACATCTACCCAAATATGGGAACGAGCGTAGTCATATAGTTTGCTCATGTTAGTACTGGATACCTCATCGACGGAGACGACTCCGTTATGCATGAGGGGATGGTCATGCCGACCTACCCCCTGACCTGGGTTCTAGCAATCTGATGGATGGAGAATTGAAGAGCTTCGCGCTCGCCGGGCAAAACTACGAGTCCTTACATCTAGATTCCTCGACGGGGGATCCTGTACTAGGTGTTGAACGAATGGTGAAATCGTAAGGGCATGGTCCTATACTAGCATGAGCAAAGGACAAGCTATGGTCGGTGGCTCAACTTCGCATACAACTTGTATGGCGGGACGTGGCAGACACGGTGAGCTACCGGATGGATGTGGGAAAAGCGTGCTACCTCTGCAGAGGGTATAAAACTATTCGAATAGCCGAGTCCTTGGATATGGACAGTTGGGAGGCCCTACTAGACCATGTGCAAAGCAAAAGTTTTGATAAAATGTGCAAGTTTTGGAAAAAGGTTTGAGATTTGAAAGAGTAATTGAAGTGAAGGATGTTTTATGCAACTATGCCAATGTGCTGGTATGAGTTGTTGGAAATAAATGGACCATGATGAGACATGGTCGGGAAAAAGGAGGAGTTTTGGAGAAATAAACAAAATGGTGATTTTTCGGGAAAAACGTTTTAAAAAAAGGGACTTCTTATTTTAACAAACAGCTATTTTTTTCGGGAAAAATGTTTTAAAAGAAAACTCCTTACAAAGACAGTTTTATGGAAAAAAAAAGAATCTAAAGCCTTCTTTTCGTTTTCTTTAACAAAGGCTATAGATGTTCTGAAAAATATACAAGGGTTGTGAAAAGTTATAAAAATTTCTCTTATTTTTCTTCAACAAAAGTTACAGAATTTTCAAACAAAGTTTTATTAAACAAAAGTCTATACTTCTCTTTTCAACAAGGGTAGAGAGTTTTCAAAGCAAACAAAGTGTTACTCAAACTATAAAAAAAAAAATGCAGTGCATGCTCTTTCGGGGGTAGTTTGCGAGTACAATTCCCATTGTACTCATAATGGTTTCGTCCCTGGCTATTGTCTTAGCCAGATTATTAAAGAAGAGCATCTTGAAGAAGGAGACGGAATTGACGTCAATGCGAACTAGGGCGCTTCCCAGTCAGTTGCCTGTAGGGTTAAGGCGAATGACTTGGGCTCCACGCTGTTTGGTGATTTCCGCTGCAAGTACCTATTGAAGATTATGACTTCAATCAAGTAAGTATATTCCTTCGGTAATTATGGATGTTCCTTGATTACCAGTTTGATTGTGCTCAGCGACACACTGATCATGGGATCGCTGATGTAGGCACAAGGGTATTTCGGACAGCTAGTCCGGGGTCCCCACAGACTTGGTATCAGAGCAATCCTGACTGTAGGAGACCTTAGTTAGCATGGACGTTAGTTAGGAAAGCAAATATTTTTGTTAAAAATATATTACTACCAAAATATATTTTATCCAGAGAAGTCCGAAAATGGCTTCGCTCTTCTCATCTCCTCAAATATTTCAAAGTCTTACCCCCCTATTTTAAGATTTTCAAAGGCATTCTTCTATTATCTTACCTTCATTCAAAACCTACATATATATTCGACGATGAACCCAAGTGAGACCTAACTAACCAGTAGCCAGAAGGAGAAGAAGGTTCCATCCCAAATCCTCGACATTCAACATCAAGGTGATTGATTTGCAAATGCCAAGATCTTCAGTGTCAACAAAGCAACAAACCTCCGAAGACCTCAGCTCAACATCAACAATTCTACTCAAGTTGCAACTTCGACGATCTCAATTTCTCCAGCGGAAGACTAGGCGATAAAACGAAGATTTCACCAACCATGTTTAACAACGACCCCTAGGAAAGCTCCTGATAGGAACCTTGGTAACCCCGACTACCACGAATATTAG
>QRDG01000095.1:394699-456811 GCA_012064385.1 Puccinellia tenuiflora
GAGACTCATTTAGAATTGGTAACTAGAGGAACTCAAGGAGTGCATGAGTTGCTATGAAGATTCGAGCTCAGAGACCGATAATGATGGGTTTCAAAGAGGAACATGTACCTACCCGCTTGACGAGCAGTTAGTGGCACCTTAATCCCCTGCACTAACCTTGCTAGGTTTGACCCACCCAAATTTGTCCCGTGAAATAAAACCAAAGAAAAACCTCGACTAACTCCTACCTATCACCGCAAACTTGGGAAAGACAGATGAGAACCCTAGCCTGCCGCTGATTTTCTGAAGATTATATGAAGCCTCAAGCACAAGACTCATCCAAGGGAGATCGCCACCAACCAACCCGAAGGAAACCAACTTCAAAGATCGTCAACATGAAGTTACCCCAGGAAAAGGACGCCATCGACGTCATCTGCGAAAACAATCTAGTTCAACACGGCTCAACTAGTCGAAACAAGAAAGACAAAGGTACCTGTTTGGAAACAACTGGTGTGAAGATCTTCACTAACTTTTTAAGGACCATTAAGCCGTGACTTTTTGAACAACTTACCAAATTCTAGATTAACATCTAACCCCAGTTTGTGACGTACTAACTGGCCTTATCTAACCACAAGTTTTGACAAAAAGAGAGGTGATATAGAAAGAATCACATATAGTTGGTAGTGAGAAGATCGCCATCATCAAGGCCGAAGTCGATCAACACTGAAGACCATCTGCGCAGAATTGAACCAGGAAGCAAGCACCATCACGCTACCTATCTAGCAATCATCCTTTTCAACTGGCCTCGACCAATCACACCGAAGGAGGATTCAAGAAAGCACGAGCAGCGACTGTTGACATGAAGCTCTTTCTCTAACTTTTTAAGGTTAACTGAGAACGCGACCCTTGCACCCTCGTAAAACAGCAGACCAAACCACTTACCTTTAGGGTCCTTGTACTGACTTTTAGATTCCTCTGGAAGCTCGATAATCGACTGTACTTCTTAAGATTCTTACCAACGCTTCATGAAGCTCAAGAACCAAGGAAGTCGCAATGAAGTTCCTCCTTTACTCAGCTAAAGAAGGACAAGCATGAAGACAAATAACCAATGGAATACTCAGAAGAATCAACGATGTAAGCGCCTGCTGTGGACAACATCAACCACCAACAAGTCCAGACGAACTTAGACGTTTATAACATCCTTTTTCTAATTAGAAACCGAGAGAGTTGAGTACGCAGACTCGACGCATCCTGAAAACCACGCGTCCCCATCTGCGACCCTCGTAAGGAGAAATAGTAGAAGTGATATCTGCACCAACCCCAAGCACCAAGGAGTGACAACCGAGACGAAGATCGTCAAGAAGATAATGCCTCCAAGTCAACTCCAGCTGCAAACTTCAGCAAGACCGATTAAAAACCCCTTTTTAAGGGGGGAAGACCTGCAATGGGTATACAAGAACGTGGTAATAATTAGTTCCTTGCGCCTCAGCCTCGTAGAAACTGGAAACAGCTAACCAAGACTATCCATCAGCATCGATCGTCAAGTCAACCCTATCATCCAGGATCTGAACCCATCAGAGAAAATTATCGACAAGGAACGACCTCGCAACATCAATTTGTCAATATCTCACCTGGACCTCACTGAAGAAGCAACGATCTCGGAAGTATAGCCAGCCCAAAACCCGTGCCCTCGTACTCCCTGTACCCCGGGCAAATCTCGGGACGAGATTTATTTTAAGGGGGGAAGGATTTGTAACATCCCAAATTTATAATAAGAATTAACAAGACCCAAAATTCAGAACCAACAAAAACTTTTGAAATACTTCATTATTGGTTGTGTTTTTCTTTATATTGTTTCTGTTGATCTTGTGTGACTTGTTGTTTATGCTTGTTTGGTTAGTAATATTAATCGAAGAACCAACCCAAGTAAAATATATTAAACTTGGTGCTCAGGTTATGACAAGAGTAATTCCATATTACCTTTTTCTAATCTTATTTTGGCCAAGTCTATTTCAATGAGGTTTGATTTCAGCAAAAATAAAATACCCTTTAGTTGAGAAAGTAAAAGTATTTCCAAAATTATGTGTTCCCAAAAATATGGAGATCTATATGTTATCTCCTATCTATTGCCAACCATGATATTTTGCATGTATATGCAACTCCCATTTTATAAACTCTGATTCCACTCCATTTGAAAAAACCTAGTGGGAAATATATTACCCCACATATTTCCTTTCAAACCTTTTGAAAACTATTAAGTGGTGATCGAGATATTCTTTAAACATCATCTTGTCATAATTGAGTGTGATCATTTTTTTAAGATAGTATTGTGAATTATGGAATTGGTGGTGTGATTAATTCTTGTGGTTTGATTTGTGTGCTATGGTTGTGAAGTGAATATTGTTGTGTTTTGATGTGGGTGTTTGCTAAATAAAATTATGAAGGAAGGAAAAGAAACAAAATGAAAACATCAACACATAAAATCAGGTGACAAGTGACAAACAATTTCTCCCAGTGAGAATTAATATTTTCTTTTAAACCAAAAATCAGTGGGGTGACATAGTAATCACTCCCACTTTGCTCTAATATTTCTTCCCTCTTCAAATTATATTTCAAAATTAAATTACATTTCTATTTTCTCTTTAATTTCACCAAATCACAAAATGTGCTATGATGCACTTGTCAAATAATTTCCATCATAGCACCAAAAAAATCACCAACACCTATACTTAATCCCCACAGCATTTGGACACTTGCATCCCACCATTTTATTTTAGCATTTAAAACCTAATGGTGCCATATAGTGGCACATTGTGCAAATGGTACCATCACCCATCTATTCAAATACCACACCATCCACTTGCCCTCTTGCTAAACCAACTTGTCCAGCACCTCACCCAGTGCCCCTACATCCTCTGGACACACCCCACTCCCCCCATGACCGAAACCCTAGCCCTAAGGCAGCCATGGCATGGCATGCCACCCCAATGCCCTCATGTTTCCAAACAGCACCAAACCTGAGAACCACCATGTCCTGGCGCTGTCCTGGTCACCTGGATGGACAGACTCCAAGCCGAGCCCCTTGCTCCTTGCCCCCCCCCTGCCCGCACTTGTCGGTGCACTGCCGCGCCATTCTGCGAGCGTTGCTGTGGCACAGCAAGCTCGCACCATGCCGCACGACCAGGCCCGCGCCAGAGACGGAGCCGACCACCCCGGACACGCCACGACGCCGCCGACAGCTGCACCCTCAGCCTTGCCCTACCTAGCCCCGGACAAGGCACCACAAGCACGCCACGTGCTTCCCGCGGCAAGCCGAGACACCTCGTGCCCCCCCTCGCACCAAGCCGCTCCCCGCCTATTATAAAGGCCACCCCTGGCCACTCCACTCACCAAACTCACCCACCGCCACCCCACCCCCCTCACCTAGAAGCAACCGGAGAGGAGCTCGATGAGCTCCATCTCGAGCCACTCGGCAGCCAAGCCGTGCCGCCGCTGTGGGTCATCTCCGGCCACGCCGCCGGTGCCCAGACGCAGCCCCCGACCTCCTCCACCGCCCTGCACCCTCGCCGCCGCCCCTCGCCGCCGGCAGGTAGCTCCCCGGCCGCTCTCCTCTCTCCCACGTTCTCTGCCTATCGGATGGAGACGATGGCCGTGGGCCGTCGATCTCGAGATCAACGGTCCCGGCTAGTTCCCGCCCAGTTTGAGATCTCTGAAAACTGCTAAGTCCTGAGAAAACAGATTCGGTTAGCCAACTTTGCATGCATTTTCTGAGAAATCTGCCTCACCAAAATTTTAAATCTTTCCATGGTTAGAAGAGCAAGTTCCATAGATTCAAATGCAAGTTTTAGATTTCCAAAATAATTAGATTACCTCAATGGAAAGATGAGGCAAAGTAGCTATGTTCTGTCTGTTTTCAGAAACTTCTGAAAACAGATTACTGCTTAGGCTTTTGATCCAATCATAGAAATTAATCTTGATTTATTTGGATGTTAGTAGTGGCATGTCATGTTAGCATTGTTAGAGTACTGACATGACCAAGTGGTGTGACCTCAAAATAAAATTTTATACAGAAGATACAATCTGAGTAAATTGGCTATACAATATTTCAGCCACATGAAATAACAGGGATAGTCATTTCCCATACAAGTTTCTATTTTATCCAGAGGCCTAAAAATAGCAAACTAAAATGTTATAGCTAGTATAACATGCCATATTCACATTAATGCAGTCTATGATCATGTAGGGTAATTCCCTGATTCAAAATTAAAATGACAAATGTGCTAATCGATAAACTTAAAATAGGGAAATTTCTCTGTCAGAAATTTGATTAGAACTTTGAAATTCAATATCTTGAGATATAGGAATCTAAAAATAGCAAATGAAAATGTTATGGAAAGCTTATGAAATTATCTAACTAACTAAGTGGTTTCACCCCATTTAGATTAATAAATAAATAATGTTATCCAAAATGCAACAGAAGGTACAAAACCTAAACTTGTTTGTTTCTGATACTCTACTAATCCAAATGAGGTCAAACCAATTTTGTTAGCTCACATATAAGAAATACTAGCTATCCCTAAAAGGATTTAATTTTTGAATACAATTAACTTGAGTTGTAGCAAAAACAAGAAAACCAACATTCTGGATAAAAACATTTATATAGGGAGTTTAATAACCTTAATTGAATTAAATCCAATTGGGTTGTCTTCTAAACTTCAATAGCTTTCCGTAGAATTTTAGTTCATATTTTTGTGACCAACAGAACTCAAGTTATGCAATTAAACATGAAACCCTAGTTTCTGCCATAATTGTGACACAATTAAATAATGGTTAATTCAATTAAATCGAAATCAAATTGTGTTGCTTTGTGAGTGCAATAGCTATGTGTGATGCTTTAGAGTTGTTGTGATGCTTGATTGAGTAGTTTAGTAATGGTATATATTGCTTGTTTATGTTGATGATTAGATTATTTGGTGTGACTAATATAATTGCCTTGCTTGTTAAACTTGGTTATATTCAAGTTGAGTGCTAGCTTGAGTGTCTAGTAATATTTCTACCTTAGATTGGTGAGATATTTTGAATTATAGAGATTACTTGATAGCTTAACTTTTGTCTGAAGTATTTCCTAATTGAATAAAGATGCTTAATCACCACTTTAGACATATTTTTTTTTATAAACGTGAGTAGTGTTGGTAATTGCCAAACTTGCTTGTTAAATACTAGTCATCTCCCATGATTGTTGTTTGTTTGATGTTTGTTGGAGTGTCCTACTGTGTGTTGATTGTGTTCTTTCCTTTTTACGACGTTAGATACGAACGCTATCGGAGTGAACCTTGGAAAGGATTTATTGGAGAAGAACCGGAGTTTATTTCTTTGATCAGTGAGGAGAAGTCCAAGGACATTATGCTGAAAACAGGCAAGCTACTTCACTGAGCTTGCATTTATATTCATCTATTTTGATCACCTGAAATAGTCAAAAGTAGCGATGATTTTTAAAAACCTTTTTACAAAGATATGAAAAACTATTTTTGCCAAGAGTAGATATGTAAAACTATAGGATGGGAAAATATGATTTATTCCAAAACTCCTTTTTAAAGCACTGGGAAGAATGTGGAATGCCGAATGGTCGGCATGGAAGTGGAAAAGAGGTGATCGGTAATGTTTATGAAAAATGCACATTGTGTCTTAGTACCATGACAACCAGCCGATAACCTGTGCGACCACATCTACCCAAATATGGGAACGGGCGTAGTCATATAGTTTGCTCGTGTTAGTACTGGATACCTCATCGACGGAGATGACTCCGTTATGCATGAGGGGATGAGCATGGCGACTCTAACCCCTGACCCGGGTCTCGGCAATCTGATGGATTGAGGGATTGAAGGTCCACCTTGGGTCGCCGGGCAAAACTACGAGTCCTTACATCTAGGTTCCTCGACGGAGGATCCTGTACTAGGTGTTGAAGGAATGGTGAAATCGTAAGGGCAGGGTCCTATACTAGCATGAGCAAAGGAAAGGCTATGGCCGGTGGTTCAACTTCGCATACACCTTGTATGGCGGGACGTGGCAGACACGATGAGCTACCGGATGGGTGTGGGAAAAGCGTGCTACCTCTGCAGAGGGTAAAACTATTCGAATAGCCGAGTCCTCGGATATGGACAGTTGGGAGGCTGTACTAGGCCTATGTGCAAGTTTTGGAAAAAGGTTTGACATTTGAAAGAGAAAATGATGTGAAGGATGTTTTATGCAACTATGCCAATGTGCTGGTATGAGTTGTTGGAAATAATTGGACCATGATGAGACATGGTCGGGGAAAAGGAGGAGTTTTGGGTAAATACACAAATTGGTGATTTTCCAGGAAAAACGTTTTTAAAAGGGACTTTTTATTTTAACAAACAGCTATTTTTTTGGGAAAAATGTTTTAAAAGAAAACTCCTTACAAAGACAGTTTTATGAAAAAAAAAGAACCTAAAGCCTTCTTTTCGTTTTCTTTAACAAAGGCTATAGATATTTTGAAAAAATATACAAGGTTTATGAAAAGTTATAAAATTTCTCTTATTTTACTTCAACCAAAGTTATAGAGTTTTCAGACAAAGTTTATTAAACAAAAGTCTACCATTCTCTTTTCAATAAGGATTAGAGTTTTCAAAGAAAACAAAGTTTTACTCAATGATATATATAAGAAGACAGAAAGGGTAGTGCATGCTCTTTCGGGGGTAGTTTGCGAGTACAATTCCCATTGTACTCATAATGGTTTCGTCCCTGGCTATTGTCTTAGCCAGATTTTAAGGAAGAGCAGCTTGAAGAAGGAGGCGGGAATGACGTCAATGCGAACTAGGGCGCTTCCCAGTCAGTTGCCTGTAGGGTTAAGGCGAATGACTTGGGCTCCACGTTGTTTGGTGATTTCCGCTGCAAGTACCTGTTGAAGATTATGACTTCAATCAAGTAAGTATATTCCTTCGGTAATTATGGATGTTCCTTGATTACCAGTTTGATTGTGCTCAGCGACACACTGATCATGGGATCGCTGATGTAGGCACAAGGGTATTTCGGACAGCTAGTCCGGGGTCCCCACACCCCCCATGGTGGATAAGTGGAGCAGCCGACGCCCTGTTTCCCCCTCTCCTCTCTCCCCTGGTTGTTCCCCCCTGCAAACCCTAACCCTGGCCTCGCTCCCGCCATGGCCGCCACCGCCCCCCTTCGCATCGCCGGCGTTTGAAGCCGTCCCGGAGCCAGCCGCAGCCTCCGTCGTCTCTGCCTCGCCGTGCTGCACCTCCCCGTGCGAGGAATCGCCGCGGGGTCGCCTGCATCGCCGCCACCGTCCGCGTCTTCCCCGCGGCCGACCGAGCCGCCGTGGACCATCCCGTCGCCGTCCAGCCTCCTCCGACCTCGCCACCCACACCAACGTCCCCAGGGTGAGCTCGCGGTGCTCCCCGTGTCCTCCTCCCTCTCCCTCTCCCTCCGGATCATCCTCGCGCCGTAGACCGAGCCGCTCCGCCGCTGGACATGGTCGTCGGCGAGCCTCCGGTGACCATTTGGTCCCATTCCGCCGCCCCCTCTACTCCTCTCGGCGCCCTCTAGCTTTTAGACAAAATCCCCGCGACAAATTTCCACCGGAGCCGACGAATTTGTGCTCAACACACCCGCTGCTCACAAGCTGACGTCAGCTGACGTCAGCTGTTCTTAATTTTTCTTTTTCAGAAATTAACAGAAAATGTTGCAAACTTTGAAAATTCATAAATTTTGAACCACTTGTCCAAAAATTGCAAAGAATATGTCAAAATGCTCAGCAATGAAATGTCTATCTGTTAGTACCATTGGTTAATTTAATTTGTCAAAATAAATTGCCTTTATTGCTGAATACTAAAATGGCAGAAATAATGTTGATTTTGGAAATTGCATAACTTTACTTTTATTTGTCCAAAAAATTGTGTTCAATAGCTCAAAATGATCAGTGGACAATGGACTACCACTTTATGCCTTTTGAGAGAATTGGAGAATTAAATTTTTGTGATGTTTACATAAATTACTAAAATGGCAGATTTAAATCAATTATTGGAAATATCATAACTTGATGAATATTACTTCAAAAATTGCAAATGATATACCAAAATGACCAGCAAAGCAAATGCTATCTACCTATGTTAATATCACAGCATGCAAATAAATTTTCCTTTGATGTTAATTTCGAATTGGTTAAAATGATTTAAATCGCATAACCGTTTAAATCACCATTTCTTCACCGTTAATCGGAAAAATGCAAACACGGTACCAAAATGATCAGTAGGATAATACCTATCTAAAAATGTCATTTCATGAATTTAGGACCCATAATTCAGTACTGGACATTTTGGTAAATAACGCAAATCACTAAGTTAAAGATGGAGTTTTAACCCGTTAATTGTGATATTTAATTTAGGGGTTCCATTTAACTTGTGGGACATGCCCAATACCTTTTCAGTGCATAATATGACCATCTCATCATGATTGTGCATTGCACCTTTGTATTCGTGTTATTTATTTCTTTTCCTGTATTGGTTGTGTTTCGGTAGATTCAGGAGTCGAGGTTCCACCACAATACCTTGACAACCAGCGCGACCAGTACTACTAGCAAGGCAAGAGCTAACCTAACCTTCTTGGCATCTAGCATCCTATTGTTTTTACAAACTTATTTTATCCACCATAACATTGCATGCGATTCAAATGTCTCTTTTGATCAAGATGTAGAGTATCCTATGAATGCATGTTTATCCCCTGAACCATCACATGCTTCCCCTCCTATAAACCCTAGGTTTGATGTGTTGGCCTGAGACAAAGATATATTTGTTGTTATATATGCTTAGCTATGCTTAGCCGTGCTAGTCAAATAATATATTTTTGTCCGGTGATTTAATTCCATTATTACGAATGGTGGTGGAATGTTCGGACATGATCGTTACTTGTGGTGGATAATTAATTTGCTAAAAGGCTTGGATGAGTTGCCATCGGGGATGGTGTTTTGCCTCATTCCTGCCGCCTAGGCTGAGAGTGCTTTTAGCTAGAACCAAGAAACGAGCGTGCTGCCATTGGTGGGTGTATGGGCGCCTCACTAACTGAATAACTTGTGCGGGCGTATCCAAGGGTCCTCTAGTTTGCTATTTCCATTTGCCGTGTGTGTGAGCGGAAAAAAAATGATGAGGATGGTGGTGTTTAGGATGTGGCGATGGGGCAGGGGTTGAGGCTGGGTAAACTTGCCCTGTGGCCACAGATGACTCTTGGATAGTCTCACGCGAGGTAAAGGTTTAACCGCGCCTGCTTGCCGGCCTTCCCCGGAAGAGGGCCAACTAGGTGAGCCGGACGGTACCAATGGGTAAATTAGTACACCCCTGCAGGGTTTAATCTTTTCGAAAAGCCGTGTCCGCGAATATGGACGAACTCTTGGGAAAGGCGGATTAGCTCATAGAAAACCAGAACCTGATCTTATTTAAAATTTGGCAGCTAGAGGTTGCAATCCAACGTGTGATGAAAGGTTCATTTCCTCGAGGGTGATTCGAGGGAGTGCCTTGGTGGAGATGAGATGTTCTGGTTACAAGTAGGTTCGACGAGAACCGAAGATGAAAGTTTACTCTCTTATCCCTTTTTGGAAAACATTCTGAGTAGACGGTTCCATGGGTCTTTATGTCTTTTAAAAAGGAAAGCTAGCTTTATGCAAAATCAGCTACCTTATACAGCATTAGAGCCTCCGTTAGCATCGGGCCTATATCGCCCTACTAATTCTTGCGAGTACGTCGTACTCAGCCTTGCTTTGTTGATTATTATTTGTTTCAGAGGAGGACGCCACCGAACTGGAAGGTGGGTTCTACGTTAACTTCGACGAGTAGTCTGGGGTTCCCAGGTGGCAGCTTGGGACGTTTGGAACAGGCTGGCACGGAATGTTTATCTGTAGGCCTCTTAGGACATAATTTGGATCTTGTTGTTTAGACAACTTTAATTTGCTTCCGCTATTGTAATGATGGGTCAGTGACCTCTGATGTGTCATTTGCTATCTTTCTCAATTATATGAGTTGAACTATGATATCTTTGTGTCGTAGAGTCTGTGATGTGCCAGTTGTTCCGCAGTCTTGGTCTCTTTGTTATATGTGAAAGCGATGTCCGAGCTTATGGCATGATCGAGGTGTTGTGTGCCGATGATGTATTCCGAGCACGCCTGCCAATGTGTTTTGGCGTGGGATTGGTAACCCCAGTAACCCTTGATTGTGTAGCATGACCGGTTGCACAACGTTTCACTGTATAGCGATGGGGTCAGGGCGCTACAAGCTCCCTCTACACCAGCCGCCAAGGCCATGACTGTCAGCCGTGGCCGCCTGCACCACGTCTCGGCTGAAGAAGTGGAAGAGGACCCCGGTGTTCTCATGGGTACGCTTCGAATTACTGAATACCCAGCTTCAGTCTTGTTTGATTCTGGAGCATCGCATTCATTCATATCCATAGCTTTTGCACACAACCATCAAATACCATTTATGAACATGGACTCCCCTCTAGTGGTCAAAACACCAGGCTCTAGTTGGCACACTAACTGGATTGCTCCGGAGGTCTAGATTTCCATAGGCTATTGGTCCTTTCCGTTCTCGTTGATGGCCCTGAAGTCAGATGGTCTAGATGTCATTCTGGGCATGGATTGGCTAGTCAAGTATCAGGCCAACTTGGATTGTGCTGCCAAGACTGTCACAGTGAGCCACCCAACCTACGGGCTAGTGCGTTACTGGTCCCCTTCCTCTGCTGTTCCATCCGCTGCCACACCTCTCTCTCCGGAGATCAGCCTATGTTTCATGGAAGGTATCACTGTAACGCCCCGACCCCGGAATTATACAGAGAGGCTATGAATCCGACACACCCATCAATGTATAAGACAAAGATCGAGACTTGTGGAACAGAACTGGCACAAAGCATGACTCTACGACACAAAAGTATAGCAACTCATATAACGAGAAGAATACAAATATTACAAGCAAAAGGATCACAGATCCAACAATTCAACAAGCGGAAGCGGGTAGTGTTGTCTAACAACAAGAAGCAAATATATGGCCTAAGAGGCCTACAAATAAACATCACCCAAGCCAGCTTGTTCCACGGTCCCAAGCTGCCACCTGGGAACCCCAGACTAGTAGTCGACGTCAACGAAGAAACCACCTAGTTGCTCGGTGTCGTCCTCCTCTGAAATACAAAATCATAGAGGCAGCAAAGAGAGACTGAGTACGATGTACTCGCAAGTTTAGTAGGGCGATATAGGCCCAATGACTGACGGAGGCTCTAAAGCTGTTTATGTATTTCTTTTGCATAAAGCTAATTTTAAACAAACTGAAGCATAAATGACACATGGCATTCGTCTACTCAGAATACTTTTAAAAAAAGGGTAAGAGAGTAACATTTGTCATCATTGGTTCTCATCGAACCCTCTTGTAACCATCACCACTCATCTCCACCAAAGGCACTCCCTCGAATCACCCTCGAGGAAATGAACCTCTTGCACACACGTTGAGTTGCAACCTTTAGCTGCCAAATTAATTAATTAAGGTTAAGGTTCTCTATGATCCCGTAAATCCATTCCCAAGGCGTCCATAACCGCGGACACGGCTTTTCGAAAAGATTAAACCCTGCAGGGGTGTACTATGTGAAAGTCGCCAGGTTCCCGAGGGACCTCCTAGCTCCTTATCCATTGGTACCGTCCGGCTCACCTAATTGACCCTCTTCCGGGGAAGGCCGGCGAGCAGGCGCGGTGAAGCCTTTACCTCACGTGAGAATATCCAAGAGTCATCTGTGGCCACAGGACAGGTTCAGCGCTCCCAGCGCCCTGCCCCATCGCCACGTCCTACACGCAAATCCTCATCAACATCATCTTTTCCACTCACCCGCAAATGGAAAACCGAACTAGAGGACCCTTGGATACGCCCGCACAAGTTATTTAGCTAGTAAGGCGCCCATACACCCACCAATGGCAGCACGCTCAGACCTTGGTTCCGAAGACAGGAACTCGCACCTAGGGGCAAGAGTGAGGCAAAACACCATCCCCGATGGCAACTCACCCAAGCCTAATTAGCATTTTAATTAAGCACCCCACATATCCACCAAGTCCGCATCATTCCATCAATATCAACAATTATGGAAATAAACAACAGACATAACTAGTATTGCAACTAAGCATGTCTAAGCATGGCTAAGCATATAACCAACAATTATAATTCGTATCCGGCCAACACATCAACACTAGGGTTCATAGGTAGGGATACATGTGAATGGCTCGGGGAAGAGACATGCATTCATAGGATTCTATATATTTACCAAAAAGACATTTGAACCGCATGCAATATTATGGTGGATAAAATAATTTGATAAAATCATAGGATGCTAGATGCCAAGAAGGTTAGGTTATCTCTTGCCTTGCTGCCCGGTCGTGAGGTACTGCTCGTCGGGGTAGTTAGAGAGACCCTCGACTCCGGAATCTATCGATACCCAAAAGAGAAAATACAAAGAACACATAAATCACACGAACTCAAGATGCAATGCTCAAGCACATGATGACATGTCCAATTGATGCAAAGATATTATTATATAAATTAAAATAGCAACATTAAATGGGGAGCCAAATAAGTAGTGCAATTATTTGGAACCAACCCCATATTTATCTTAGTGACCACATTCTTCATAAATTATTGAATTATTAGAGAAGTGGCTCAAAATGCATGAACATGACATGAAATGGTTAGGGTTTATCATTCCGATCGTTTCGGTAATTTATTTGTAATTTTCGGAGCACCGATGAATAAATAGCAAATTAAATAAATGATTGAATGTACTTCATTTAATCAAATTATGAATAACATCAAATAAAAGTTTGTGATCATGACATGATATCAGCATGGTTGAGTAGCATTTGACAAGTTGATCACTTTGATATTTAATTCATAATTTTTGGACAATTATTCAAAAGTTATGAATTTTCCTACTTCGGGATTATTTAACCCATTTTAGGAATTCTTAATTACTTATCAAAATATGGTTTCAACTAAACATTTCAATTTGTCCATTTGTTAGAGTTTGTCTTGCTGATCACATCGGTATTTTATTTGTTGAATTTGGACCAATATTTGAAAAGTTATTAATTTATTTCAATTTAAACAAAACTGTTTTTACTGTTCCAGGCCGGCCCACAGGTCGGCCCAGGCCGGTGTGCAGGCCGGGCCAGTGGCAGAGGCCGCCGGCCTCAGAACCGGCCCAAACCGGGTGGTAGGCCGGGCACCCACCAGAGACTACCGGCCTAGCGGCCGGCCCAGACCGGGGCCAGGCCGGGGCGGCATCGGAGGCATCCGGCCTCAAGGCCGGCCCAGGCCGGTTTTCCGACCGGCGCGTCGGGCATGCGTGCGTGCGTGCGGGTCAACGCCACGACCGGCGCGACACCGCGGTGACCGGCGACACGGCGCCGCACAGGGAGGACGGCAGAGGGGTTTAGGGACCCAGCTAAGGGGCGCAACTGCAACGCCACGCCAAGACGGGCCAGGAACGGGCGGCGCAGCCGGACTTCGGTCGCCGGAGCGAGGCGCACGTCGTCAACAGGCGGCGGGCGAGGGCGGCAACAGGGGCGCCTACGATTTAGGGGGGAGGAGAGGGACGGAAACGTCCAGGGGGGTCGCCAGCTTACCAGGAACGAGTGGGTGGGCTCGGAAGCGAAAGGGACGGCCTGTAGCGACGGCAATCGTGCCGGTCGGCCGCCGGACCGGGAGGAGGGAGACGACGGCGGCGGCTCGATTTCGGGCTCCCTAGCCCGATTCCTTCGGCGGGGAGTCGCAGCTCGGCGAGGCGGAGCTGGTGGCGGCAACGGCTGGTCTCGGGGCAGCCGGAGTCGACGGCGAGGCGCGAGGAAACGGCGACGGGCAGCGGCGGCAACACAGCGGCTGAGGGAGGCTAGGGTTAGGGTTTTCCTTGGACCGAAATCGACAGGGGAACAGGGGAGGGGGCGAATGGGGAGCAGGTGGCATCGATGAGGTCCGCCTGACCTCAAGAGTGCGAGTGGTGCGTCGGCCACGGGTGCGGCATGGCCCAGCGCCATGGCGCACAGTGAGGGAGGTGAGAAAGGGAAAGAAAGATCGCAGAAAGGTCCCTGGAACTTTTGAATAAATTTCAAATGAGTCCATCAGCAGGGTTTAACCATTTAAACAAAGCACCAGGACATTTTCTAAAATCCCAGAAAAATTCATATAAGCTAGAACCAACCTTTAGAACCACCACAAAAAATTTGTGAGGTCAAATAAATTATTTTGCCAAACATTTGTTCATAGCCTTTAATTAGGGTATTTTAGAGCAATTTCCAAAATGCAGTTAATTGGGGCATTTTACCAGATCCAAAAATCATGAGAATTTTCATGGAGACTCTCACAACCATATGGAGACTCCCCATGATTTTATTTGGAAATTTTGGAAGTTCTAAATTGGTTCCAAAATTAGGAATTGAATTCAGCCAATTTTGATCTCTCATGCCATTTCTCAATTGACACAAGTTGAAAGTGAAACATTGTTAAAAACTGTCAAGTTGGACCCTCCTAAACAAGTTGGAAGTTCAATTAGTTGGTTGCCAAGTTGGGCATTGCATTTGGTTGGAGGTTTTGGGAAGGGTGGACTTCCCATTTCAATGTGTTTCCAAAAACAATGGCATTGTTAGGAATGACAAATGCATATGAATGCTATGATGCAAACAAGGAAACAAAAGTGGAAAAATTCTTCGTATTTTTCATAACCAAGTTAGGGCTGTTACAATTCTACCCCCCTTACAGGAATCTCGTCCCGAGATTCTAGGCTTGAGTGAAGAAGGAGGGGTATTCCTGACAAAGACTAGTTTCTCGCTCCCATGTGGCTTCTTCCTCGGAATGGTTGGACCACTGAACTTTGAGAAACTTGATGGTCTTGTTGCGGGTTTTCCTCTCCGCTTCATCTAAGATGCGGATAGGATGCTCGCGATAGGTCAAGTCCTCCTGAATGTCCAATGCCTCATGATCAACCCCACGGATTGGATCCTTGAAGCACCGGCGGAGTTGGGAAACATGGAACACATCATGAACATCCGGGAAATTTGAGGGCAACTCGAGTTGATAGGATAGATCTCCTCGCTTGGCTAGGATGGTGAAAGGACCAACATAGCGAGGTGCCAATTTGCCCTTGATTCCGAAACGACGACTGCCTCGGAGAGGAGAGACTCGAAGATAGGCCTTGTCACCAATTTCATAGTGGATCTCTTGATGGTGCTTGTCATAATAGCTTTTCTGACGGGATTGAGCGGCTTTGAGGTTTTCTCGAATGACACGGACTTTCTCCTCGGCTTCATTGATCACATCTGGACCGAAGAGGGACCTCTCCCCGGTTTCAGACCAATTGAGAGGAGTCCGGCATTTTCTCCCATATAGGACATCGAAGGGAGCCATTTTCAAGCTGGCTTGATAGCTATTGTTGTAGGAGAACTCGGCGAGAGGGAGGTATTTCTCCCAACCCTTACCGAAGGAAATGACACAAGCCCGAAGCATATCCTCAAGAACTTGATTTACTCTTTCAGTTTGCCCGTCGGTTTGAGGATGATAGGCGGTGCTGAAGTTGAGGCGGGTTCCCATAGCATTTTGGAAAGCCTGCCAGAATTTGGACACGAAAAGGCTCCCACGGTCGGAGATGATCCTCAATGGAACACCGTGGAGAGGAACAATGCGGGCAACATACAACTCGGCCAATTGAGTTGCATTTATGTCCTCGCGAACCGGTAGGAAATGGGTACCTTGGACAGGCGGTCGATGACGACCCAGATGGCATTGTTGCCCTTTTGTGATCGTGGGAAACCGGTGATGAAATCCATACCAATTTCATCCCATTTCCATTCAGGAATGGCTATGGGGCGAAGAGTACCAGCCGGCCTTTGATGTTCAGCCTTCACTCGGCGACAAACGTCGCATTCAGCAACATACTCGGCGATCTCGCGCTTCATGCAAGACCACCAGAATTGAGGGCGAAGATCTTGGTACATTTTTGTGCTACCAGGGTGAATAGAGATGGGTGACTCATGAGCTTCAGAGAGTATCAACTCCCTCATTTTTCCACTCTTGGGCACCACTAGACGGTCACCGAAATAGATAACACCATTGTCATCAACCGAGAAACAATTTGGCCTTCCCATTAGCTATCTTCTCTTTGATCTCAAGGATTTCAGGATCATTTTGTTGGGCGGCCTTGATATCATCCTCGAGAGTGGATTTGATCTCAAGGTTAGCTAGAAAACCCGAAGGTACAATTTCCAGATTCAACTTAGCAAATTCCTCGTGGAGAGCCGGTTGCGCCTTTTCAACCATCACGGTATTGCAATAGGCTTTGCGGCTCAGAGCATCCGCCACGACATTTGCCTTGCCGGGCTGGTAGTTGAGGGTCACATCATAGTCCTTTATCAATTCCAGCCATCTCCCCTGCCTCAAATTTAGATCCGGCTGGGTGAAGAGATATTTTAGACTTTGGTGATCGGAGTAGATCTCGCAACGGTTGCCCAAGAGGTAGGGCCTCCATTGCTTCAGAGCATGTACCACGGCGGCAAGCTCCAAATCATGAGTTGGATAATTTTGCTCGTGTGGCTTGAGTTGACGGGAAGCATAGGCGACCACATGGCCCTCTTGCATCAAAACACAGCCCAAGCCTTGGAGTGAGGCATCACAATAAACGACAAAGTCCTTGGCTGTATCGGGGAGGACAAGTACCGGGGTGGTGGTGAGCTTGACCTTAAGGGTTCGGAAACTCTCTTCAGCCTTGTCTGACCACACAAATGGTTTGCCTTTCTTGAGGAGTTCAGTCAGCGCCTTGGCTATCTTGGAGAATCCCTCAATGAATCGACGGTAATAACCCGCCAATCCAAGGAAGCTTCGGATATCCTTGATGGATTTGGGAGTTGGCCAATCCAGGATTGCCTGAATCTTGTCAGGTATCACCGCTACTCCGGCAGCGGACACCACATGACCGAGAAAGATGAGCTCCTTCAGCCAAAACTCACATTTAGAGAACTTGGCATATAGACGGTGATCACGGAGCTTGGTCAGAACGAGTCGAAGATGCTCAGCATGTTCATCTTCGGTTTTGGAGTAGACAAGGATGTCATCAATGTAAATGATGACGAACTTGTCGAGGTACTCGTGGAAGATGGAGTTCATCAGCCTCATGAACGTAGCCGGAGCATTTGTGAGGCCGAAAGACATGACGGTATACTCATATAACCCATAGCGGGTAGTGAAGGCCGTCTTCGGAATATCCTCCTTTCGGATTTTTATTTGATGGTAGCCTGACCTCAAATCCATCTTGGAGAATACCGTGGCACCAGCCAGTTGATCGAACAAGTCGGTTATTCGAGGAATTGGATACTTGTTCTTGATGGTCACCGCATTAAGAGGGCGGTAGTCAACGACCAGACGAGGAACATTTGTATCCCTCTTCTTGACAAAGATGACCGGGCAACCCCAAGGTGAGCTACTTGGTCGGATGAATTCTTTCCAGCAGCTCATCAAGTTGCTTCTTCAACTCAGCTAGCTCTTCCGTTGGCATACGGTAGGGCGTCTTGGAAACTGGGGCGGTTCCCGGAACCAACTCAATCACAAACTCCACGCTGCGATCGGGTGGCATGCCGGGCAATTCCTCCGGAAAGACATCGGGGAAATCACACACCACAGCGACTTCAGACATATCAGGCGGGGTGATTCCTTCCAGGAAATAAAGACTGATCTTCGGTGAAAGAGGAGTGGCTGCGGAAGGGGTTGCAGATGTTGGGGACCAATAACGCACTTCCCCATACCTTGGGTGGAACACTGTGACAGTCTTGGCAGCACAATCCAGGTTTGCCTGATATTTCACTAACCAATCCATGCCCAGGATAACATCGATACCCTCTGACCTCAGGGCTGACCCTACGGCTATTTGAACATCGGGAGATATCCAATTTGTACGCCAACTAGAGCCCGGGGTCTTGACCACTAACGAGGGATCCATCATCACAAACGGTATTTGATGATTGTGTGCATATGATATGGATATGAACGAATGCGAAGCTCCAGAATCAAATAGCACTGAAGCTGGATAAGTATTGATTTGAAGCGTACCCATAAGAACTCCGGGGTCCTCCTCAACGCCTTCAGCCGAGACGTGGTTCAGTCGGCCACGGCTGACGGTGGTAGCCTTGGCGGCTGGGGTAGAGGGTGCTGGTGCAGGTGCTGAGGGAGCCGGGGCCTTCTGGGGACACTCCCTGGAGTAGTGTCCCGGCTGGCCACAAGAGAAGCAAGTGAGCCCCGGTGGTGCAGGTAGTCGAGGTCGAAAACCGCCGCCAGCCGCACCCAAGGTCGAAGTAGCTGGGCGAGGCGGAGGTGGCAGGTAACCGGTGGGCTTCGGCGCGAAGGGCGCCTTTGGCATGGCACGGAAAGGCACGAACACCTTGCGCTTCTTGCCCTCCGATGAGGAGGAGCTCTGGTGATCGGTGGAAGCGGGACTCTTAGAAGCCTCGAGCTCCTTCCTACCCTGCTCCATGGTGAGAGCCTGGTTGTAGAGCTCTTGGTAGGAGTTGAACTTGAAGGGTAGGAGCTCGTATCGGAGACGAGGTGCGAGCCCCTTGCGGAAGAGGTATTGCTTGTCCTCATCATTCGTCACGTCCCGAGGGGCGTAACGGGAGAGGTGGTTGAACTCCCGTCCATAGGACTGGACGTCCATGCGTCCCTGGGTTAGGTCCAGGAACTCCCGCCTCTTGAGCTCGAGGATGGGCTTGGGGATGTACGCCGCACGGAAGGCGGTGCGGAATTCCTCCCAAGTGATGACATGGCCCGCGGCGACCATTGCCACATGGCTCTCCCACCAGGAGCCGGCGGCTCCTTCCAGAAGGTAGGTGGCGAAGTTGACGTGCTCCGCCGCAGGAACGTGGAGAGCGGCAAACTTGCGCTCGATAGCCCGAAGCCAATCATCCGCATCAAGCGGCTCCTTAGCCTCGGAGAAAGAGGGAGGTTGGGACCGCAAGAACTGGTTGAGGGTGGTGCAGTCCGTGTTCCTCCTGGCCCCTTGCTGGACCAGCTGCTCGAGCAAAAGCTCATTGCGCAGACGGTTTTGCTCGATTGCCATCATAACCTCCGCCATTGAAGGGGGCGGTGGTGGATCAGGGTTGCTATGTTCCCCCCGACGGGTAGGAGCCATTCTGAAGAATTGGAACAACGACAAGTTAGTAACCAATTCTGACAGATAAGAAAGATCGTTGGTTGCTTCCAGATATAGATGTTTAAGAAGTAATAAACACCAAAGACAGATTTAGGCAACCACGGTGACATCACGTCATCGAGGCGATATTAAGCGGATATAACGGACTCGAGGAATAACTGGACGGTAAGAACCCAACCCCGAGAACCTAAACATCGACACTGAGCTTAAAAAAAATAGAGGTAAGAATCAGAGTAGAGCGAGTTGGATGAGAAGCAAAAAGAATCCTAAGAAGGTTTTCACAACTCCTTTTTTTAGGTTAAAAATAATTTTCCACTAGACTCGAAATTGCAAACCAAAAGAAAGGGTTTCCTACAGGCAGTCTTGCTCTGATACCAACTTGTAACGCCCCGACCCCGGAATTATACAGAGAGGCTATGAATCCGACACACCCATCAATGTATAAGACAAAGATCGAGACTTGTGGAACAGAACTGGCACAAAGCATGACTCTACGACACAAAAGTATAGCAACTCATATAACGAGAAGAATACAAATATTACAAGCAAAAGGATCACAGATCCAACAATTCAACAAGCGGAAGCGGGTAGTGTTGTCTAACAACAAGAAGCAAATATATGGCCTAAGAGGCCTACAAATAAACATCACCCAAGCCAGCTTGTTCCACGGTCCCAAGCTGCCACCTGGGAACCCCAGACTAGTAGTCGACGTCAACGAAGAAACCACCTAGTTGCTCGGTGTCGTCCTCCTCTGAAATACAAAATCATAGAGGCAGCAAAGAGAGACTGAGTACGATGTACTCGCAAGTTTAGTAGGGCGATATAGGCCCAATGACTGACAGAGGCTCTAAAGCTGTTTATGTATTTCTTTTGCATAAAGCTAATTTTAAACAAACTGAAGCATAAATGACACATGGCATTCGTCTACTCAGAATACTTTTAAAAAAAAGGGTAAGAGAGTAACATTTGTCATCATTGGTTCTCATCGAACCCTCTTGTAACCATCACCACTCATCTCCACCAAAGGCACTCCCTCGAATCACCCTCGAGGAAATGAACCTCTTGCACACACGTTGAGTTGCAACCTTTAGCTGCCAAATTAATTAATTAAGGTTAAGGTTCTCTATGATCCCGTAAATCCATTCCCAAGGCGTCCATAACCGCGGACACGGCTTTTCGAAAAGATTAAACCCTGCAGGGGTGTACTATGTGAAAGTCGCCAGGTTCCCGAGGGACCTCCTAGCTCCTTATCCATTGGTACCGTCCGGCTCACCTAATTGACCCTCTTCCGGGGAAGGCCGACGAGCAGGCCCGGTTAAGCCTTTACCTCACGTGAGAATATCCAAGAGTCATCTGTGGCCACAGGACAGGTTCAGCGCTCCCAGCGCCCTGCCCCATCGCCACGTCCTACACGCAAATCCTCATCAACATCATCTTTTCCACTCACCCGCAAATGGAAAACCGAACTAGAGGACCCTTGGATACGCCCGCACAAGTTATTTAGCTAGTAAGGCGCCCATACACCCACCAATGGCAGCACGCTCAGACCTTCGTTCCGAAGACAGGAACTCGCACCTAGGGGCAAGAGTGAGGCAAAACACCATCCCCGATGGCAACTCACCCAAGCCTAATTAGCATTTTAAGCACCCCACATATCCACCAAGTCCGCATCATTCCATCAATATCAACAATTATGGAAATAAACAACAGACATAACTAGTATTGCAACTAAGCATGTCTAAGCATGGCTAAGCATATAACCAACAATTATAATTCATATCCGGCCAACACATCAACACTAGGGTTCATAGGTAGGGATACATGTGAATGGCTCGGGGAAGAGACATGCATTCATAGGATTCTATATATTTACCAAAAAGACATTTGAACCGCATGCAATATTATGGTGGATAAAATAATTTGATAAAATCATAGGATGCTAGATGCCAAGAAGGTTAGGTTATCTCTTGCCTTGCTGCCCGGTCGTGAGGTACTACTCGTCGGGGTAGTTAGAGAGACCCTCGACTCCGGAATCTATCGATACCCAAAAGAGAAAATACAAAGAACACATAAATCACACGAACTCAAGATGCAATGCTCAAGCACATGATGACATGTCCAATTGATGCAAAGATATTATTATATAAATTAAAATAGCAACATTAAATGGGGAGCCAAATAAGTAGTGCAATTATTTGGAACCAACCCCATATTTATCTTAGTGACCACGTTCTTCATAAATTATTGAATTATTAGAGAAGTGGCTCAAAATGCATGAACATGACATGAAATGGTTAGGGTTTATCATTCCGATCGTTTCAGTAATTTATTTGTAATTTTCGGAGCACCGATGAATAAATAGCAAATTAAATAAATGATTGAATGTACTTCATTTAATCAAATTATGAATAACATCAAATAAAAGTTTGTGATCATGACATGATATCAGCATGGTTGAGTAGCATTTGACAAGTTGATCACTTTGATATTTAATTCATAATTTTTGGACAATTATTCAAAAAGTTATGAATTTTCCTACTTCGGGATTATTTAACCCATTTTAGGAATTCTTAATTACTTATCAAAATATGGTTTCAACTAAACATTTCAATTTGTCCATTTGTTAGAGTTTGTCTTGCTGATCACATCGGTATTTTATTTGTTGAATTTGGACCAATATTTGAAAAGTTATTAATTTATTTCAATTTAAACAAAACTGTTTTTACTGTTCCAGGCCGGCCCACAGGTCGGCCCAGGCCGGTGTGCAGGCCGGGCCAGTGGCAGAGGCCGCCGGCCTCAGAACCGGCCCAAACCGGGTGGTAGGCCGGGCGCCCACCAGAGACTGCCGGCCTAGCGGCCGGCCCAGACCGGGGCCAGGCCGGGGCGGCATCGGAGGCATCCGGCCTCAAGGCCGGCCCAGGCCGGTTTCCCGGCCGGCGCGTCGGGCATGCGTGCGTGCGTGCGGGTCAACGCCACGACCGGCGCGACACCGCGGTGACCGGCGACACGGCGCCGCACAGGGAGGACGGCAGAGGGGTTTAGGGACCCAGCTAAGGGGCGCAACTGCAACGCCGCGCCAAGACGGGCCAGGAACGGGCGGCGCAGCCGGACTTCGGTCGCCGGAGCGAGGCGCACGTCGTCAACAGGCGGCGGGCGAGGGCGGCAACAGGGGCGCCTACGATTTAGGGGGGGAGGAGAGGGACGGAAACGTCCAGGGGGGTCGCCAGCTTACCAGGAACGAGTGGGTGGGCTCGGAAGCGAAAGGGACGGCCTGTAGCGACGGCAATCGTGCCGGTCGGCCGCCGGACCGGGAGGAGGGAGACGACGGCGGCGGCTCGATTTCGGGCTCCCTAGCCCGATTCCTTCGACGGGGAGTCGCAGCTCGGCGAGGCGGAGCTGGTGGCGGCAACGGCTGGTCTCGGGGCAGCCGGAGTCGACGGCGAGGCGCGAGGAAACGGCGACGGGCAGCGGCGGCAACACAGCGGCTGAGGGAGGCTAGGGTTAGGGTTTTCCTTGGACCGAAATCGACAGGGGAACAGGGGAGGGGGCGAATGGGGAGCAGGTGGCATCGATGAGGTCCGCCTGACCTCAAGAGTGCGAGTGGTGCGTCGGTCACGGGTGCGGCATGGCCCAGCGCCATGGCGCACAGTGAGAGAGGTGAGAGAGGGAAAGAAAGATCGCAGAAAGTTCCCTGGAACTTTTGAATAAATTTCAAATGAGTCCATCAGCAGGGTTTAACCATTTAAACAAAGCACCAGGACATTTTCTAAAATCCCAGAAAAATTCATATAAGCTAGAACCAACCTTTAGAACCACCACAAAAAATTTGTGAGGTCAAATAAATTATTTTGCCAAACATTTGTTCATAGCCTTTAATTAGGGTATTTTAGAGCAATTTCCAAAATGCAGTTAATTGGGGCATTTTACCAGATCCAAAAATCATGAGAATTTTCATGGAGACTCTCACAACCATATGGAGACTCCCCATGATTTTATTTGGAAATTTTGGAAGTTCTAAATTGGTTCCAAAATTAGGAATTGAATTCAGCCAATTTTGATCTCTCATGCCATTTCTCAATTGACACAAGTTGAAAGTGAAACATTGTTAAAAACTGTCAAGTTGGACCCTCCTAAACAAGTTGGAAGTTCAATTAGTTGGTTGCCAAGTTGGGCATTGCATTTGGTTGGAGGTTTTGGGAAGGGTGGACTTCCCATTTCAATGTGTTTCCAAAAACAATGGCATTGTTACGAATGACAAATGCATATGAATGCTATGATGCAAACAAGGAAACAAAAGTGGAAAAATTCTACGTATTTTTCATAACCAAGTTAGGGCTGTTACAATCACCCCGCCTGAAATGCATGAGGTTGCTGTGGTGTGTGATTTCCCAGATGACTTTCCTGAAGAACTGCCTGGCATGCCACCTGATCGAAGTGTGGAGTTTGTCATTGAATTGGTTCCGGGAACAGCTCCTATCTCCAAAAGGCCCTACCGCATGCCAGCGGAAGAGCTAACTGAGCTGAAGAAACAAATTGATGAATTGGTGGAGAAGGAATTCATTCCGCCTAGTAGCTCCCCTTGGGGCTGCCCGGTTGTCGTGGTATTGTCGAATCTAGCCGGGATAGGGATGCCATCCGGCTAGGTATACACGCCGACGGTAGAGAGAAGACATGGGGGGAGGAACGTAGCGGGATTCCGGTGACGGGATTACACATAGTTTACCCAGCTTCGGATCGCACGACGGTGACATGATCCTACGTGCTGCTATAAATCACTATAAGGCAATATGAGCCGATTACAATGATGTTGTGTGTATAGCCTTGGTTGTATGAGGTTGTGGAGATTGTCCCCTAAGTCTCCCGTAGGCCGGCTTATAAAGGTGGCCGGTCCTAGGGCTTACAAGGAAAGTCTACCGACTAAGGGAATAGGAGTCCTAGACTAATACGGCTTAGTGGCTCCGTCTTGTGCTTCAAGTCGGCTGGTTGCCGGGCCGCCGTCTTGGCTCCTCCTTAGCCGGCTGGGCCTTCTCCTTGTGCTTCAGCATTCTGGGCTGCCTGTAAGCCTGCCGGCATTACCACCAGTGGGCCATCCTGGTATACTAGAATATGTACATGTCGATGATACCCTTATTTGGTATATCCCCGACACCGGTCATCTTTGTCAGGAAGAGGGATTTAACTGTTCCTGGTCTGGTTGTTGATTACCGTCCTTTGAATGCGTTAACCATCAATAACAAGTACCCTATTCCCCGAATAACTGACCTATTCGATCAACTAGCTGGTGCATTTGTATTCTCCAAGATGGATCTGACGTCAGGCTACCATCAGATAAAAATCAGAAAGGAGGATATTCCAAAGACGGCTTTCACTACTCGTTATTGCTTATATGAGTATACCGTCATGTCCTTTGGCATCACAAATGCCCCGGCTACATTCATGAGGCTTATGAACTCCATCTTTCACGAGTACCTCCACAAGTTCATCATAATTTACATTGATGACATCCTTGCCTACTCCAAAACCGAAGAAGAGCATGCTGAGCATCTTCGGCTAGTTCTGACAAGGCTTCGAGATCATCGTCTCTATGCCAAGTTCTCCAAGTGCGAGTTTTGGTTAAAGGAGCTCATCTTCCTAGGTCATGTGGTGTCAGCTGCTGGAGTAGCTGTGATACCTGACAAGATTCAGGCAATCCTGGATTGGCCTACTCCAAAGTCTGTCAAGGATATCCGTAGCTTCCTTGGGTTGGCGGGTTATTACCGCCGATTCATCGAGGGCTTTTCCAAGATAGCTAAGGCATTGACTGACCTCCTCAAGAAAGATAAGAAGTTTGTGTGGTCAGACAAAGCTGAAGAGAGCTTCCAAACTCTAAAAGTCAAACTCACGACCACTCCTGTGCTTGTCCTTCCCGACACAGACAAGGACTTTGTCGTCTATTGTGACGCCTCACTACAAGGCTCGGGCTATGTGCTGATGCAAGAAGGCCATGTGGTAGCATATGCTTCTCGTCAACTCAAACCACATGAGCACAACTACCCAACTCATGATCTAGAGCTTGCTGCCGTGGTTCATGCTCTGAAGCAACGGAGGCCCTACCTGTTGTGCAACCGTTGCGAAATCTTCTCAGATCACCAGAGTCTGAAATATCTTTTCACCCAGCCGGATCTAAATCTTCGATAGAGAAGATGGTTGGAATTAATGAAAGACTATGATGTGACCCTCAACTATCAGCCCAGCAAGGCCAACGTCGTGGCAGATGCTCTGAGTTGCAAGGCTTATTGCAACACTCTGATGGTTGAAAAGGCACAATCTGCTCTCCATGATGAATTTGCTTGGTTGAATCTGGAGATTGTTCCCTCCGGATATTTAGCTAACCTGGAGATCAAATCCACTCTTGAGGATGAAATCAAGGCAGCCCAGCAGCAAGATGCTGATATCCTCGAAATCAAAGAGAAAATAGCTAGTGGGAAGGCAACTTGTTTCTCTGTTGATGGCAACGGTGTTGTCTATTTTGGTGACCGTCTGGTGGTGCCCAAAAGTGCGAATACCAAAGGGTGGATACTCTTAGAAGCTCATGAATCACCCATTTCCATTCATCCAGGTAGTACCAAAATGTACCAAGATCTTCGCCGACAATTCTGGTGGTCTTGCATGAAGCGAGAAATTGCCGAGTACGTTGCTGACTGAGACGGCTGTTGCCGTGTGAAAGCTGAACATCAAAGGCCAGCGGGTACCCTTCGCCCCATAGCCAGAGTGGAAATGGGATGAAGTTGGTATGGATTTCATCACTGGTTTCCCGAGGTCACCCAAGGGTAACAATTCCATTTGAGTAGGCATTGATCGTCTATCAAAGGTCGCCCATTTCCTCCCTGTTCGCGAGGATATCAACTCCGCTAAATTGGTTGAGCTGTATATGGCCCGGATTGTTCCTTTGCATGGGGTTCCTTTGAGAATCATCACAGACCGTGGTAGTCTGTTTGTGTCCAAATTCTGGCAAAGTTTCCAAAAGGCTCTGGGAACCCGTCTCAACTTCAGCACAGCTTATCATCCTCAGACTGATGGTCAGACTGAAAGGGTGAACCAAGTTCTCGAGGACATGCTTCGGGCATGTGTTATCTCCTTCGGTAAGGGTTGGGAAAAGTATCTCCCCCTCGCCGAGTTCTCCTACAACAACAGTTATCAAGCTAGTCTCCAAATGGCTCCATTTGAGGTTCTCTATGGCCGAAAATGTCGAACTCCTCTAAATTAGTCTAAAACCGGAGAGAGGCCACTCTTCGGTCCTGATGTGATCAATGAGGCTGAAGAAAAGGTTCGAATTATTCGGGAGAATCTGAAGATTGCCCAGTCCAGGCAAAAGAGCTATTATGACAAGCATCATCAGGAGGTTCACTATGCCATTGGTTATAAAGCCTATCTTCGAGTCTCTCCCCTCCGAGGCGTTCGTCGCTTCGGGATCAAGGGAAAATTGGCACCTCGCTATGTTGGTCCTTGCACCATCCTAGCCAAGCGAGGAGATCTCTCCTACCAACTCGAGCTACCCTCAAACTTCCCGGATGTGCACGATGTGTTTCATGTCTCTCAACTCCGTCGTTGCTTCAAAGATCCTATTCGTGGGGTTGATCATGAAGTGTTGGACATCCAGGAGGATTTGACTTACATGAGCATCCTGTCCGCATCTTGGATGAAGCGGAAAGGAAGACCCGTAACAAGGCCATCAAGTTCCTAAAAATCCAATGGTCTAACCATTCCGAAGAAGAAGCAACTTGGGAATGGGGAACTAGTCTTCGTCAGGAATATCCCACCTTCTTCACTCAAGCCTAGAATCTCGGGACGAGATTCCTATAAGGGGGGTAGATTTGTAACAGCCCCAGTTTGGTACTGAAAATATGAATAATTTTTCCACTTTTTGCATCTCATGTTTGCATCATGGCATATGTTTAAATTGCTAAAGTTTGACAAGCAACAAATGGAAAACAATTAAAAGGGGAAGCAAAACCTTCCCAAACCTCCAAACCATAAAATGCAAGCAACGGTACAAACCCTAACATGGCAAGTGAACCTATTTGTCCAAGAAGTTCCCTAAGTTCAAAACAATAACTAAGAACCAAATGGCATGGCCTCCAAATTGTTTCCAATTTTCAAAACTTCAAAGGTGGTTCAAATCAACTCCTATTTTGAAACCATTTTAAACTGTTCAAAAATTCAAAAGAAAAATATGGGAAGCTTCCTTATCTTGTTGTGAGCATCCCTGAATTTTTCTGTAAATTTTGAAGCTATTTAAGTACCCCATTTAATTTTTGCAAGTTTCTGTTTTTTGAAACACTTGACCGGTACTACCGGTCAAATAACCGGGAGTACCGAGGTGTCGTCTTCCTGTGGCGACAGTGGCGAACATTGTGCCACCATGCCGCGCACCTGCTCCCTCTGCGCTGTCGTGCCTCACCTCCGTGGCAAAATAGGCCCCCACGACGCCTACCTGCTCCCCTCTCTCTCCCCATCCCATTCCTCCCCGTTTCCTTTCGGTTAGAAACCCTAACCCTAGCTCCTCCGACCGACGCCGCCCGCCGCCGCCCGCCGTCGAATCGCCGTCGCCTGGAGCCTCCCCGTCCGAATCGAAGTGGTGGAAAAGCTCCGCCGCGACGCCCTCTTCCTCCTCGCTCGCGGAATCGAGCCGGGGAGCTCGGAATCGCCCCCGGTGTCCCCTTCTTCCCCGCATCCGGCCGTCGTCATCGAGCATGCTCGCCGCCGTTCTCGACCTCCTCCTTCAACGCCGAGCCCACATACGCGTCGAGGGTGAGTTGCTGGTCCTCCGGGACACCCTCTCCTCACTCCTCTCGCCCTAGCTCGCTAAGCCGCTGTAGCACGCCGTAGCTCGCCGCCGGTTGTCGTCGTCCTCGTCGATTCCGGCGACCTAGAAGTAGCGGCGCCGCCCCCGTTAGGTCACCGTAGTGCAGCGCGTTGAATGCACGCCTTTAGCGCGTCCCCGCGAACCCCCATCGACGGATCCATGGTCGGTATGCGCGTGGTCACCACCGCACGCCGTGCCGGTCGTGACATCGGCACCAGTCAAAACACATGAGCGGTAGTACCGGTAATCTCCTGCCGGTAGTACCGGTTAACAAAGTTCGGTACTGGATACCCCGTTTTTATAACCGGAAGTAGCTCCGGAAGTAGTACCGGTAGTACCGGCTAATAATTTTCGGTTCTGGATGTTTCTGATTATAACCGGAAGTAGCTCTGGCAGTAGCACCAGAAGTACCGGTTAACAAGTTTCGGTTATGTTTGTTTCTGTCGATAACCGGAAGTAGCACCGGAAGTACCGCTTTACCGGTACTACCGGGCACTTCACCGGAAGTACTGACTAGGATTTTTCGGTACTGCACGTTTGTGTTTATAAACGGAAGTAGACCCGGAAGTACCGGCGTTACCAGAACTACCGGGCATTTCACCGGAAGTACCGCCTAGCTTTAATATTAGCTTGAGATTTTCACAACTTAATAAATGTTGATTCAAATGTTACAAATGAAATATCAAAATGATCAGCAAACCAAATGCTATCTAATCATGCTAATATCACATCATGACAACAACTTTTACTTTGATGTTAATCCTTAAATGGTTAAAAGATTTTAAATTCAATAATCATTCAATTTACCAATTATTCCTCGATACACGGAAAATTGCAAACCAAGTATCAAAATGATCAGTAAAACAATACATATCTAATCATGTCATGTTCATGCCTATTTAAGCCACTTCTTAGTAATGTAACAATTTTTTAAACAATGTGGTCACTAAGTAAAATATGGGGTTGCTTCCAAATAATTGCACTAATTATTTGGCACTCCATTTAAATTGTTAGCTAAGTTATATGACGATATCATTGCCTAAACTTGACATGTCATCATTGTAACAGCCCTAACTTGGTAATGAAAAATACGAATAATTTTTCCACTTTTTGCATTCTTGTTTGCATCATGGCATGTCTTTAATTTTCTAATGTTAACAAGTAACCAAATGGGAAACAATAAAAAGAGAGAAGCCAACCCTTCCCAAAACCTTGCTTCTTGAAATGCAAAGTATGGTGCAATCCTTAACCTGACAGGTGACCATATGGTCTAGCAAGTTCACCTAAGTTCAACCAATGCTCAAGAAACCAAATGGCTTTGTCTCCATTTCGTTTGCTTTTTGTCAAAACTTCGATTGTGGTTCAAGGAGCTTCCTAGTTGTGAACCATGTTGTGATGCTCTAAAAATCCAAAGAAAAATATGGGGAGCTTCCTATTCTGGTTGGGAGCATCCCTAAATTTTTCGGTAAATTTTGGGCTTGTTTAAAAGGCCGCCTAAAAACTAGCCGTTTCTGTCAAAATGTGGGGTTGCTTCCAAATAATTTTCCCTAATTATTTGGCTCCCCATTTAATTGTGCCTTTAATTTATATAATAATATCCTTGCATCAATTTGACATGTCATCATGTGATTGAGCATTGCACCTTGTGTTCTTGTGATTTATGTGTGCTTTGTTTTTCTTTTGGGTATCGATAGATTCCGGAGTCGAGGGTTTCTCTACTTACCCCGACGAGCCGTACTACACGTCCGGGCAGCAAGGCAAGAGATAACCTAACCTTCTTGGCATTCTAGCATCCTATGATTTTATCAAATTATTTTATTCCACCATAATATTGCATGCGGTTCAAATGTCTCTTTTGGTAAATAATAGAATATCCTATGAATGCATGTTCTTCCCCGAGCCAATCACATGTATCCCTACCTATGAAACCTAGGGTTGAAGTGTTGGCCGAGATAAAGATAGAATTGCAGTATTCATTTTGCTTAGCTATGCTTAAATAGATGCTTTATGTCCGTTATTACTTCCATAATTGTTGATGTTAATGGAATGATTCGAGCAAGGTGGATAAATGTGATGCTTAATTCAAATGCTAAGACGGCTCGGGTGAGTTGCCATCGGGGATGGTGTTTTGCCTCATTCTAGCCCCTAGGTGCGAGTTCTTTACCTCTTGAACCAAGACGAGCGTGCTGCCATTGGTGGATGTATGGGCGCCTTACTGACCAAATAACTTGTGCGGGTGTATCCAAGGGTCCTCTAGTTTGCTATTTCCATTTGCCGTGTGTGTGAGCGGAAAAAGAAATGATGAGGATGGTGGTGTTAGGATGTGGCGATGGGGCAGGGGCTGAGGCTGGGTAAACTTGTCCTGTGGCCACAGATGACTCTTGGATAGTCACACGCGAGGTAAAGGTTTAACCGCGCCTGCTTGCCGGCCTTCTCCGGAAGAGGGCCAATTAGGTGAGCCGGACGGTACCAATGGATAAGAAGCTGGGAGGTCCCTCGGGAACCTGGCGACTTTCACATAGTACACCCCTGCAGGGTTTAATCTTTTCGAAAAGCCGTGTCCACGGTTATGGACAACTTGGGAATAGACGATAAGATCATAGAGAATATTAACCTAATTGATATGGCAGCTAAAGGTTGCATAATCAACGTGTGACAAAGGTTCATTTCCTCGAGGGTGATTCGAGGGGGTGCCTTGGTGGAGATGAGAGTGGTTGGTTACAAAAGGGTTCGATGAGAACCAATGATGACAAATGTTACTCTCTTACCCCTTTTGAAAAGTATTCTGAGTAGACGAATGCCATGTGTCAATTATTTCTGTTTATGAAACTTAGCTTTATGCAAAAGAAATACATATAAAGCTTTAGAGCCTCCGTCAGTCATTGGGCCTATATCGCCCTACTAAACTTGCGAGTACATCGTACTCAGTCTCTCTTTGCTGCCTCTATGATTTTGTATTTCAGAGGAGGACGACACCGAGCAGCTAGGTGGGTTCTTCGTTGACGTCGACTACTAGTCTGGGGTTCCCAGGTGGCAGCTTGGGACCGTGGAACAAGCTGGCTTGGGTGATGTTCATTGTAGGCCTCTTAGGCCATATATTTGCTTCTTGTTGTTAGACAACACTACCCGCTTCCGCTTGATGACTTGTTGGATCTGTGATCCTTTTGTTGTGTAATATTTGTATTCTTCTCGTTATATGAGTTGCTTTATATCTTGTGTCGTAGAGTCATGCGATGTGCCGGTTTGTTCCACAAGTCTCGATCTTTGTTTTATACCTTGATGGTTGTGACGAATACATAGCCTCTCTGTATAATTCCGGGGTCGGGGCGTTACAAGTTGGTATCAGAGCAGGACTGCCTGTAGGAAACCCTTTCTTTTGGTCGATGTCGGGTCTAGTGAAAATTATTTTCAACCTAAAATGAGTTGTGAAAACCTTCTTAGGATTCTTTTTGCTTCTCATCCAACTCGCTCTACTCTGATTCTTACCTCTATTTGTTTTATGCTTGGTGCCGATGTTTAGGTTCTCGGGGTTTGGGTTCCTACCTTTAGTTACTAGTTATCTTTACTCCTCCGCCAAATCTAAAATGTGAAGAAAGTAAGTATGATGGTTCGTCAAGATATTCCTTTGCTTCAGCCCAAGATCTTGAACCGAAGGTCCTGGATTGTGCTAGGGCTTCGGTGTAGTGATTCATGAGGGTGTCACCCTTGTGAGCATTATGCTATTGCGAGTCCTGGTGCATGAAGCTGATCTTTAACCCAAGATCTTTTCCGTTGAACCCTGGTGCTAATGGTTAAACCCTACATAGGTTGGCAGAAATTGAAGTTAGTCTCCAAGCTCGAGGTTGCAGCCGTAATTGTTTTCCTCAACAATGCTACTCTCTGTCACTAGCTTATCTAGGCTCTCTGCCTTGCAAGCATCTGAATCAAGACGGGATTGCTCTTAGCGAGTTTTCCATCAATACTTGTGATCCCTCCGGTAACACCCGTTCCTGAAACCCTTTCGGCACTAGTTGTCGGGAGAGTGCCACAAGAGTTTCTGCAATAGCTTGCAATTGTTGTTAGCCGTTCCTTAGTCTAAATCTGTCCTGTGTTATTGCATCTTAAACCACGCCCACTCGCCGGCTTTCCCCGAAAGAGAGCCAATCAGGTGAGTCGGACGGTACCAATGGGTAAATTAGTACACCCCTACAGGGTTTAATCTTTTCGAAAAGCCGTGTCCACGGTTATGGACAAATCTTGGGGAAGGCGGATTAGCTCATAGAAAACATGAATCTTAATTAAAATTTGGAAACTAGAGGTTGCAACTCAACGTGTGTTAAAAGGTTCATTTCCTCGAGGGTGATTCGAGGGAGTGCCTTGGTGGAGATGAGTGGTGGCTTCTGGTTACTATTTGGTTCAATGAGAACCAAAGATAAAGGTTTACTATCTTATCCCCTTCTTCTGAGTAGTCGATGCGATGAGTCATGTTTTAAAAAGGAAAAATTAGCTTTATGCAAATTAACTACTATACAGCTTTAGAACCTTGTCATCATTGGGCCTATATCGCCATACTAAACTTGCGAGTACGTCGTACTCAGTCTCTCCTTGTTGATCATTAATTGTTTCAGAGGAGGACGTCACCGAGCAGGTAGGTGGGTTCTTCGTTGACATCGACGAGTAGTCTGGGGTTCCCAGCTGGCAGCTTGGGACGTCGTGGGACAAGCTGGCTGGGATGTCTATTTGTAGGCCTCTTAGGCCATATTTTGGATCTTGTTGTATTAGACAACTACCTCGTTTCCGCATGATGTACTGTTGGGTCTGTGACCGCTGTGTGTATTTTGTATCTTTCTCATTATATGAGTTGCTATATGATCTTTTGTGTCGTAGAGTCTGTGATGTGCCAGTTGTTTCACAAGTCTTGATCTCTCTATTATACATTGATAGCTATGCTAGTGTTTATGGCATGATCGAGGTGTTGCGTGGGAGCGATAACCCCATGCCCTTCGATTGTGTAGCATAGTCTGTGGGTTACATAGCCTCTCTGTATAATTCCGGGGTCGGGGCGCTACATGCTGCGAACTTGAAGACCACGACATTGATCTCCATCCTCGACACCATCATGTACGTCTTCTCAACAATCCCTACATCCATCTCGTTGTAAATCAAATCCTAGTATGGATTTGCATGTGTACTCGTTTAATCGTTCATTTGACATTCATATCATTACTATGCTAGTGTCTTGTGTCTTCACGTGTTATTACTAACATTAGTTTTTGGGGAGATGGAGAACTCCTAGCACTACCATGAATTCAACGAAAATGATGTATATCGATTGTTATTCGTATAAAGCATGGTAATGTTTTTCATGATATTCTGCAAATGTTGTCTGTATAAGGTATTGCCTTAGGGACATAAATGATATTATCATTGGTGCAAGATGATGTTAGTGGAAATAACAGTGACATAACATTTCCCTCTCGTTTGTCGACCATCAATGATGGAATAAAAAAGATTCAATAACTTACTCCATACCCACGGGAGACCCTTAATTACTAGCGAGAGGGCGTGTATCAAGAGGGCTAGTAGTAGTTGCGTGTGTGTGTGACCGAGATTTCAGTGCACATCTTTATGTGGGACTCCTCCGCGTACAAAATGCCAATCATAAATAATATATGCTACACAAATATATTACCCCATCCGTTCCAAATTAGATGATATAGGTTTTATCCAAACACCGATGATATAGGTTTTATCTAAACACGGATGTATCTAGACAAAAAAAAATGTCTAGATACATCCGTATTTGGATAAACTTTTTTGTCTAATTTGGAATGGAGGGGGTACATACTAGTGGTGAATCCAATATTCCATGAGAACGTCGTTAGCCCTGTAAGTAGTTTCTATCATCTACATTGCTTTCTCTCTGTTTACTCTCTCTACTGTATTTTAATATTGTTTTGCTCTCAAACACAAACACAATAAATATTTTCAACACTCTTTCTTACTTTAGATCAAAGATAACTTATAGGTACATTTTTATGAACACAAACCAAGAAGCAAAAGACCATTTCCTCGGCTCTCCGTGGCTTGATACTCTTACTTTGAAAATAGTAACAATAACCTTGTATACTTGGCGCCAGGATGCGCAGCAGGCCGTCGCCGTACTATAAGAAGGCAAGACCAATATCGACCTTGTGGAAGATGGCGGCTTCCAACGGGAGATGCGGGCTGGCGGCCGACAATCGGAGCAACGCTGGTGGGCAACGAAGTGACCGTAGATCAAACTGGAAAAATAATTTCGATCCAGAAAACCATAAACCTGGAGCGGAAGGGTGTAGGGTCATATGCACCGGAGAAGAAGGATGGAGTGGTTGGCAGTGGAGATGATGGTATAACACCGCCGAATCTGGGGAAGAGAAGAAGGGATGTTGGAGGTAGCGGTGCGACAACGACGCTCTCCTCCCTCTCCCCTTCCGACAGCAAAATGACAAGAAGTCGTTGGTCAGAAAACGAAAATAGAATTGTACTACCTTGAGAATTGATGAATATGTCGAAAGTTAAAGAAAACGAAGGTAGAATTAACATAATTCGGAAGAAGCAAAAATCAGTGCCACAAATCCTTATTAGCAAACCGTAGAAATATTAAACTCTATTCCAGATTTCAAACCCTTGCATGGACTGGAATAGGGAATGGAGCATTCGGAATCGACAAGGATTCGGAATCGTAGCTTGGTGTGGGAATCGTGGCAGGGCGATACACCGAGCGGAACTCTCTCCCTCTCTCCCCCTCCTGCCTGAAAGGCAGGCCACGAAACCCCTCGGCGCCTCCGCGCGGCGGCGACCATGGCGGCGGCTCTCCGCCTACTGCTCCGCCAGCGCGCGGCCGCGCCGCCATCTCCGATGCTGCGCTCTCTTTTCCCCGCGCCGTACTCCAAGGTGAGATGGAAACAGTTTCGCTGCTTGATTTTGCCTAAACCCTCGCCTCGACTGGGCGCCCTAACATCACTCCCCTCTCCAGGCCGCCGCCGCCGCCATCCTCCCCGCCGTGCGCCGTGCGCCCCTGCCGCCTCCTCGTCTGAGGGAAGTTACTCCAAGGAAGGCTCCTCCAGTTCCAAAGGTATAATCTTCGCACTGAGGGTTTCTGACCCTCCCAAATCCACCGAAGTTGCTGGTCGCTTTCCCGAGCTCGGGGAATTTAGAAGGAATTGGGACAGGAAGATTTGATATACTTAGCTTTTATCTCGAGCTCTCGATTCAAGCATTAAAGGGTGGAAGATATGACCCTTTCTCCCTGCTTGTTGATTTGACTGCTTGTTTCTCTAATTGCTACCTGATACCCGCGGTGGACCATAGCACACTCTGGAGAACTCTTGAATTTCGTGTCTTCCATGACTCTAGGTAAAGCGCAGGCAGAAAAATCAGTAGGCAAGTATGTACCTTCAGTATAGCTATGGGGCTGTATGAATTCTCTGTGATTGTTCTTCAACTGGAGGCAACATGATTCAGCGAGAGCACTCTCAAAACATGTTTTGCCTATTTTGATGACGGCAGTGCAACTGGCATTGCCCGCGTCATGTTCCCTGGATTCATTGGTGCTATACTAGTTTGTATTTGCCTTCCTTTGAAGACCAACTAGAGAAATGCTTATACCTGACGAATCACTTTAACCCAAATGTAGTTGTCTGGTTTCCTAGTAATGCGGAAATATGAAGCTGATACTGATCAAGTGGTGTTACTTGTGTTAATATGGCTTGTATGGTTTACATTTTACATTTATGTATCATCTACTGTTTTTTTACTAAGGTTGATTAAACTGTAGGGTGAACCGCGCTGCTGCAAAATTGTTCCAAGAGCAATGAATGACAGTACAAAGTTGTTGCTGGATAAACTGAAGGATCTCAAGGATAGTAAGAAGTCATTGCAAGACATGAAAAGGAATATCGATGAGCATAGAGAAATAATAAGGAAAGATCTAGCAGACCGTAGGGTTGCTAATGCTTTGTTTAGAAAGCGGCTGGATGACCTTAGGGAACTTCTTGCCAAAATGCGCAATAAGCGAGATGATTCTGGCAAAATGGCTGTAATGTACCGCAGATTGGAGGATGAATATGACAAAGATTGGGCCATTGAGGTGGCTAAGGATCGTGGTGACGATGAACAAATTCAAATGCTATATAAGGAGCAGGATGACTATCTCGCTGCATTGAGGTATAGGGATCAGCAATCTATTCGTATTTGACTATTTGGTACTAAGCAATTTATTTTTATCATTGTAGCTTATGTTGTTCCGAACATGTTTCTCTTCATGTCTATTTTCGAAGGCGCCATCATGAATTGGAAAGATCCACTATGGAGCAGGTGAAGAAGGTTGCAAAAGTGGGTGCTGCTGTTGGCCTTGTGGGAGGGCTTCTGCTGATACTGGCAAAGTTCTAGATTAGAGAAGCGTTGAATTTGCTGCGTCTTCTTTTGGTGTATAACTGAGCTGACAGATGACTTGGCCGAGCTGGTTTTGGAGTGGCAGAGTAGTAACATTTGACTGTTTAGTTGATTATTCTCTGTGCCGTTGTAATAGTGCATTTGTGGGAAGGCTTCTGCTGATGCTGGCAAAGATCTCGATTAGAACACCTCGGAGTTTGCTGCTACCTCTTTCTATGTAGAAATGACTATGCTGAGCTGGTATTTAGTGTGGCTGAGTAGGATTTAACTATTTCCTTTATTTGAACCTGCAGGAGTAGCTAAGATAAGGCCAAGTGATGCAATTGCTATTATTGCAGTTGTCTCTATGTAATACTAGGACATAACTCACTTTATGCTATGATATCCAACACCCTGAAAATTTGGGCTGAAAAAATAATCTATTGCTCTTGGTATGGGGGTTATGCCTTCGCTTTAGTTTATACCGTTTGACATCCTTATCTAGAATGTTATACATGATGTTTGCTTTGGTAAACAATGGAAACTGCAAAGCACCTGTGCAACTAATGAGCACTGAGGCGTGTCATTTGCATTTGAAAGCTTCCCAGTCCTTGTCTAGGTTGAATAGTTTGGACACAATTTTCTATTTCGTTGAATGAACATATATTTTATTTTTCATGTGTTGCATTTTACTTCATCAATACTTGAAGGTCAACGTCAAGATCAATGTGAGGCCGTACACTTGCATTTGTACAGAAGCACTGGAGTTGACAATTACCCTCTCACACAGAACAGAAACTAAGATCAGCGGAATGTTGGTGCCCCTCTCATACTAGTAATTATACACGTGCAATGCACGTGTAATCTTGTTGAAATAAATGGTAATAACAAATCTCAAATCATTAGATTTCTTATAAAATGTTTCCCAAAAATATATTTGTACAAAATGCTCAAACCAAAATACTTGTACAAAAATGCTAAACCAATATTTAAGCAGCTGGCCAATTCATTCCTCTTCCTCTATAATCATTTTCCTCATTTTTTTTCCACATCGTCAAGAGCACCACTGTGCTCGATGTAAACAATTTTAAAAAGCTAGTTACTAAAGTTTACTATTTGACACCCATATTTGCATAAAAATGTGTCGGTCAAAGAGGTACACTTTGTGAAATTTGCAATAAATAGGTATATACATTTACATGCTAGGCTGCTAGATACAACAACAAAATCCTTCCCATTTGGTGTCACCACGTCAATTTCTCATCTTAACGCGAAGGCCACGCCGTGCAACAGATTATTCAGTGAAACCAATAAGTGCCATGAAAACAGTACATTCACTCAATTATATGAAATTATCTCATGACTCCGAAGCAATTTACATCAATACTTGAACCGATGGACGAACACATCAATGATACCTCAACTACCTCGACACCCATCAATCTTAGCATCCTCTTCCGGTCGTCGTTCTTTCGACGAACAAGAAAGAGTCATCTGGCAATATCAAATGCACCACTATATACAAGAGAAGATACATAAAGTATATAAAACCAAATGAAAGTTGTTGCATAAATGCGAACTTACCTGTTCTCTAAGTTCCTGGAGGAGTCACTTGTTCTGAATCTTGTGAGTTCTCTGTGAATTTCCTTTGAAACAGAACCTGGCAGTAATCAAGTCATAATCATATGAAAAGATTATTGTTCCTTCTACTCTGCAAGCTAAACACACCTACTGACCTCAACCTTCTTCATCATTGCACATATGTAATTCGAAAGGCACATCCACTCAACTTTCTTTTCTTCTGCAATAACATAGTACAATGAGAACGTTGAAAGTGCCATACACTCCAGCTAATAAATTTCTAATCAAACTACAAAGATAAGTTTATCTTCTTTTAGCAGATAAGTCTCTAAGAAAGGGAACAGAGAAGCCCTTGCAATTTCATTAATTTTTATCTTTCGGCCCACCAACTTTACAAAGGAAAACATACATAACCTAGATAGCTCAACTTTCAGTATCACCACCACATAACAGTCAACTCGTGCTTAACGACACGCCGGAAATACTATGCGACAATATATTACTTACTTTAAAATGCGTTTTTCAAAACAACACAGTAACTGTTTTAACAAAATTACATCAAAGAACCTACTCGATACAAAACATGGAAGTATAAAGAGCATATTAAATAAGTGACTGTAGTGCTTCTAGAACCTCATATGATACTTACTCAGGAGCCATGAAATGAATGGATTAGATATATAAATGATTCTGATGTCGATTGTGATATGTTGTATATCTAAGAAATAAGCACTTCTTTAGCCATAATAATAAATGACCAAATCACACAATGAAATGCGGAATCATCGCCATGAACCAGCACAATTAGCTTTATAACCGACCATATAAGATCACAACTTTACCACCAGAATCGGCCATGAATTGTGCTTGCTGTACCTGGAGATCATGACCAGTAGTGGCGATTTAGTGCAGCGGCCCAATTATATGAATGAAATAGCGACTTAGTGCAGTAACCCAGCTGTCTGAATGAAATATAATTAACTTGATGAGCTACATATGTCAAGGAGAAGTTTGCATGACCGAACCTGCGGCCTATGGGAAAATCTTTGCAAAAAGGAGAGCACAGTGGAGACGTGAAACCTTCATAGGGAAGCATAATAGCATCCAAATAAATTAAGCATCTTCTCCTTGTGATGCTCAACCCCATCCATACATGCAAGACCGACTACATGAGAGGCAGAGAGTACAACGACTCTGACTGGAACAAGCTGCACTATCGTAATATCATTAGCGACAAATTATAATTAAAAGAAGAGGTAGCATATGACCTACAGGAAAGATTGAGGTACTAGAGAGCTTACTATTAAACCTAGATCGTCTAGGTCTAGATCCTTCACGGTGGACACTTTAGGGTTTTGCCCTTTGCATATGTGTGTGTGTGTGAGAGAGAGAGAGAGAGAGAGACAGAGAGAGGGGAGGGGAGACTACCTTCTCCATGGCTCGAAGAGCCCGAGGCGCCGGCCATGGTGGAGAGCGGCGGCCGCGAGGACAGTGAGAGGACGGTGGTGTCGGGGTGCTTCCCGTCGGCACTGCGCGAGCCTAGATCGGATTAGGTATGGTGGGGGGGGGGGGGTACGGCAGCACGGTCAACCTCGTACTGTGTGCCGGCCGGCCCCCCACCTCTTTATATGCGCAGGCGACAGGGGCCCACCAACCATGGTTCGGTTGGGCGCCCCTGATCAGGGCGCTGGATCATGGGTCACGGTGGGTCGTTGGAACCACACGTGTGGAGATCAACCTAACATTCTCCCCCTTGATCTCAACTTTTAGTTTTTAACTATACACTTTTCGCTTTTACTCATTTCATCACAGATCAGTACATAGAGCATGTTTCATCGTCACAGCTCGATTGCCGATAGAATCAGACAGCTACAATATACCTCTCTGTTTTGAAACAAAAAATTGTTCCTTTTGGGCCTCTCATGATCCAGGAATCATAGGCTCTACCTTAAACCCATGCCGGCTAAGTGTTCCTTGAACACATTGGGTGGTAAGCCTTTCGTGAGCGGATCCGTAAGCATATCCTTTGTCCTTATATGCTCGAGACTTATCGTGTGATCCTGGATTTTATCTTTCACAACATAATACTTTATTTCTATTGGCTTGATAGCATTACTCGACTTGTTGTTGTGAGCATAGAATATTGCGGGCTCACAGTACATCTTTAGTGGCTTGTCAATACAATATACCACTTTCAAGTCGGGTATAAATTTCTTTAACCATATCGCCTGCCCCGTGGCCGCATAACATGCTATAAATTATGCATACATCGTGGACGATGCAACTATTGACTGTTTGGAGCTTCTCCACAAAATAGCTCCTCCTGCGAGAGTGAACACGTATCCAGATGTGGATTTTCTATCATCTTTGTCCCCCGCAAAATCTGCGTCTGAATACCCTCTTATCTCTAGGGAATCAGATCTTCTATATGTTATCATGAGGTCATTTGTGCCTTGCGCATAACGCAATGCTTTCTTTACCATTTTCCAGTGCTCTATGCCTGGATTTTCTTGATATCTACCGAGTACCCCGGTAACAAAAGCTAAGTCAGGGCGAGTGCACACTTGTGCATACTGTAAGCTTACAACAGCCAAAGCATATGGTACTCCATTCATTTGATCGATCTCATATTTTTTCTTGGGACATTGAAATTTCTCAAAACTGTCGCCCTTGACTATAGGAGCAGGTGTGACATTACTCGCATGCATATTATATTTCTTTAGAACCTTTTCTAAATATGCTTTCTGCGATAGTCCTAACACTCCATTTTTCCTATCTCGGTGAATTTCTATCTCCAAAACATATGATGCTTCACCAAGATCTTTCATATCAAAATTTGAGGACAAGAACTTCTTTGTTTCGATTAGCAGACTGATATCACTGCTAGCAAGTAAGATATCGTCCACATACAAGATTAGGAAAATATATTTCCCACTTTTAAACTTTGCATAAACGCAGTTGTCCTCAACATTCTCTTTAAATCCAAATCTTTTAATTGTCTCATTAAACTTTAGATATCACTCTCTAGAGGCTTGCTTTAATCCATAAATGGATTTCTTTAGGCGGCATCCCATATCTTCCTTGCCTTCCATGATAAAACCCTTGGGTTGTTTCATGTAAACATTTTCTTCTAAATCCCCGTTTAGAAATGTCGTTTTTACATCCATCTGATGCAGCTCTAAATCAAAATGTGCAACTAGTGCCATTATGATTCTGAAGGAATCCTTACATGAAAGTGGAGAAAATGTCTCATTGTAATCTAACCCTTCTCTTTGTGTGAATCCTTTTGCCACAAGTCAGGCTTTATACTTTTCTACATTCCCATTAGAGTCACATACTTAGTTTTGTAGACCCATTTGCAGCCTACTGTTTTGGCTCCTTTAGGAATTTCTTCTAAGTCCCAAACATCGTTGGAACTCATCGATTTCATCTCGTCTTCCATTGCCTCTATCCACTTTGACGAGTGAGGGCTTCTCATGGCTTCTTCATATGAAGTGGGATCACCTTCCATATGAGCAATCTCTGTATTACAAACATAATCACTAGAAATAGCTGATCTTTTTGTTCTCTTAGACCTTCTAAGGGCCTCAGTCTCTGGCACATTCTCTATATTTGGCTGTTGCAGCTCCCTTTCATGCTCTACAATGGGTTCAGTCCGTTTCTAACGGATAGGTTCCGGATCTTCGCCCATTGTGGTCATGGGTGGAGTTACAACAGGTGCTTACACCGTAATCTCAGGAATTGTTGGTGCAGGCACAACAGGTAGCGAGAAAAATGGCTCCTGAGTGATCGGATTAGGTGCATGCACCCTCTTCTCCTCAAGATCGATTTTTCGAGCTACCATGCTCCCCCTCATCAGTCCGTCCTCTAAAAAGACTGCATGTCTTGTTTCTACAAACTTTGTGTATCTGTCTGGATAGTAGAAACGAAAACCTTTTGATTTATCAGGATAGCCAATGAAGTGGCAACTGACTGTTTTGGGATCTAACTTTGCAATATTTGGATTAAACACTTTGGCCTCAGCTGGGCACCCCCACACCCTGAGGTGTTGTAGAGAGGGCACCCTTCCTATCCACAGTTCGTACGGTGTTTTGGGCACCGACTTTCTTGGTACTCAGTTGAGAATATGAACGGCGGTTTTAAGCGCCTCGTTCCATAATCCCAATGTCAAGGTGGAGTAACTCATCATATTGTGCACCATATCCATAAGGGTACGGTTACCGTTACGCCTTTCAGCTACTCCATTTTGCTGAGGCTCGCCCGGCATTGTATACTGGGCCACTATTCCAGTCTCATGTAAGAACCTCGCAAAAGGTCCAGGGACTTGGCCATATGGAGTGTGCCGACCGTAGTACCCTCCCCCCTCCCCCCCCCCCCCCCCACACACACGGTCAGATCTCACTATCTTTATTCTTTTATCATGCTGATTTTCAACTTCAGCTTTGAATATCTTAAATTTATCCAATGCTTCAGATTTTTTTTGATTGGATAAATATAACGATATTGGGAGTAATCATCTGTGAATGTTATGAACGAGTCATAGCCATCCACACTTTTCACAGGAAATGGTCCACAAATGCCAGTGTGAATAATTTGTAGTGTTCCTGTGCTTCGGTTTGCACCCTTTTTGATTTGCTTTACATATTTTCCTTTAATGCAATCTATGCATTGCTCCATGTCTGAGAACTCTAATGGAGGAAGAATTTCACTTTTAACTAGTCTTTCTATTCTCCCCCTTGAAATATGGCCTAAGCGACAGTGCCATAATTTCGATGAGTCATGAGTTCTCTTTCTTTTCTTTTGTTCTTTATCCGACGCAGAAACATGCTCATTCACATTACACACAGAATAAACTTTTTCATGCAGGGATAATAAATAAAGCTCATTGTGAAGGAAAGCAACCCCCACATGAGTATTATTACACCATATGGCAGACTTGCCATGTCCAAAATAACATTCATGATTGTCTTTGTCCAAACATGAAACACTAATCAAGTTTCTGTGTAATGAAGGAACATATAAAACATCTCTAAGCAGAATCATGAATCCATCAGCTAAATCCAGGGAGATGTCGCCGACAGCTTTAACGTCTACTTGGACTCCATTTACAACTTCAATGCATCTTTCGCTTCTTTGCGTAGTCCGCGTCGAATGGAATCACTGTAATGAATTTGCAACATGAACCGTTGCTCCTGAGTCAATCCACCAAGTAGATTTCGAAAACTATGTATACAAGTATTCATTTACAAAGGAAACAATGTTGTTACCTCTCTTTGCCATTACTGACTTCAGCTAGTCAGGGCAATCTTTCTTGTAGTGCCTAGTCTTCTTCCAGTGGAGGCATGTGTCTTTGTCCACTGGAAAAGACTTTTTCTGATTCTGATAGTGCGAGGGAGCTTTGCCATGTGCTTTTGAAGGGGAACTATTGTTGCCTTGATTGAAGTTCCTTTTCTTGTCATCCTTCACATAGTTCAGAGAACCACCATTTGAGGCTTTAAGTCTGTCCTCTTCTTGCACACATATGGCTATTGTCTTTTCAATGTCCCATTTTTCAGGTGACATGTTGTAGTTGACAACAAAAGTGTCAAACTCTTTCGGTAGTGAAGCCATAACAAGGTGAACAAGGAGTGCAGGCTTGAGCTCCAAATCAGCATCCATGGGCTTAAGCTTAGCTGCCATGTTGCTCATCCTGAGGATATGCTCCCTTATGCCATGTCCACCTTGTCGTGGGGTTGTCACGGCAAGTACTTCCTCCGGGAAGCTAAGTTGTGGGGCCATTGGCGACTAGGACACAGGAGTTGTTAATCTCGACAAGGGGACAAGGAGTTTACCCAGGTTCGGCCCCTCTGTTTAGAGGTAAAGACCTACTTCCTGCTTGCTCTTTATTGCTGTGTGAAAGGATCGATGAGGTTAACTAGAGGGGGTGAATAGGTTAACTATAAATTTTACTTCTTTTTCCTTTTAAATTGGTATTGCTCAAATATAAGATCTCTAGATTATGCAACTAGATGAACAACCCTATATGTTGAGCAAATGACTAATAGCACAAGATATATATATATGAGTAAGCTAGTAGCAACAAGTAAGGGAAAGTTGAGAAATAACCAACAAGTTGACGCGGAGATTTATCCCGAAGTTCACTTCCCAATGGAAGCTAATCTCCGTTGGAGCGGCGCGGTGTTCACCAAAGTGAAACACCAAGTAGCCTTGATATGGCACATCGTATCTCCGTTATGTCTTACCACCGATGTGGCGAGACACTTGTCACTATGTTGCCGTTGAGGTTGACAACTAGAACCTTTACAAGGATGGAGCACACTCCACAAGTTGGAGGGTCTCCACCAAATGCACCAAGCCGCCAAGACTCGATGCCCAAGGCCGGGGCACACACCACAACTTAATTGGTGGCTCCCGACAATGTCTTCGTAGCTCCCAAAGCTCCGAAGGACCACAACCTCTTAAGGTTCCAATGAACTCAAAGAGTAACAAGCCCCCTCTCACAAATCAAGGGGGTAATCAAATCGGTTTGGTGGAAGTGTAGATCTAGGTCTCCTCTCTCAAATCTCCAAAGGGCTAAGTGATTGAGTGGCTAGAGAGGGAGATCTATTGATTTGAAGCTTTTCAACAATGGCGGTGTTCTTCTTTTGGTCGTGGTAGTTGTCTCGAGGTAGACGGAGGGGTATAAATACCCCTCCCCGAAATTTAGCCGTTGGGGTGGCAGAGTGCCCAGTCTGGTGGCCGGCCTAGGCCGGCCAGGAGGCCGACCAAGAATCTTCACGCAGGAGCAAGTAGGGACGCCGGCCTCTGGGCCGGCCTGGGCCGGCCACCCCCCAGAGCCGCCCGGCCTGGTGCCCGGCCAGGGCCGGTCTGGAGGCCACCTTCCTTCTTACGTCAGGGACACCGGCCAGGGGACCGGCCTGGGCCGGCTGGGGGGCCGGCCACCCCCCAGAGCCGCCCGGCCTGGAGCCCGGCCAGGGCCGGTCTGGGGGCCGGACCCCCACCAGACACGCCCGGCCAGGAGTCCGGCCTAGGCCGGTCTGGGGGCCGGACCCCCACCGGACATGCCCGGCCAGGAGTCCGGCCTAGGCCGGTCTGGGGGCCGGACCCCCACCAGACACGCCCAGCCTGGAGCCCGGCCTAGGCCGGTCTGGGGGCCGGCCAGCCTGCTGCAATGCCATTTCTTCTTGTTTCATTTCCAACAACCGGTATTTCTTCCTTTTTGCATAGATGGTCAATATTTCCTGTGGATACTAAAGAGTGTGTTAAATTCCTGCAAGTGTTGTGATCAAACGTCAAAATAAGATTAACGGACAATGTCCTTTCACTATGGACTTGATCTCGATTACAAGATTCCGACTCCTTTAACTTGGGTGTCGGTGACTACGGGATTGGTGTTACTTCAGAGCTTATCGATCTAAGGTCCAGGGCCCTCCTTATAAAGGTGGTCGGGTCCCTACTCACCCCCCTCTAGTTAACCTTATCGATCCTCTAGTTAACCTATTCATGAAACGCAACTGCAATGCAAATCCTTATAAGGTCCCTCCTTAAAACCCGTAGGGACCCTCCTTAAAACCCGTAGCGACCCGGGTCCAGGGCCCTCCTTATAAGGATCGATGAGGTTAACTAAAGGCGGCCAGGGAGCTTAGCTCTTCTGACCGCAACTTTCTTGAGTTTTTTGGCCTTGTGCATGGAGTATTGAGCATCATAGTCATCAACAATGTCATCCAGCCCATCAAAGGTCTTGCTTCCCTTGCCCCCAGCCTTGCTTGCACTACCACAGAAAGGGTTATCAGTGGCGCACCAAATTGCAATTCTGTGGCGCACCCCCAGGTTTGTTGGGTGCGCCACAGAATTCTCGCCACAAAAATATTTTCTGTGGCGCACCTGGCTTGGTGCGCCACAGAATTCTCACATTTCTGTGGCGCACCAGGCCAGGTGCGCCACAGAATTCACATTTCTGTGGCGCACCCACCCACCGTGCGCCACAGAAATATTTCTGTGGCACACCCCTCTTCCATGCGCCACAGAATTTTTTTGAATTTCAAAAAAAAGGGCGGCCAGATCTAGATCTGGATCTGACCAGATCTAGATCTGGTCGCCGGAATTTCGTTTCGTTTCATTTTTTTGGAGGCCGTAGATGGGTGGAGGAGGGAGTCGCCGGAGGTTGGTGGAGGATGGTGGTCGCCGGAGTTCGCCGGAGGTGCAGGAGGAGGTCGCCGGAGTGGAGGAGGAGGTTGCCGGAGTGGAGGAGGAGGAGGTCACCGGAGTGGAGGAGGAGGTTGCCGAAGTGGAGGAGGAGGTCGCCGGTGGTGGAGGAGGAGGTCGCCGGTGGTGGAGGAGGTCGCCGGAGGTGGAGGTCGCCGGGGTGGAGGAGGAGGTCACCGGAGGTTGAGGTCGCCGGGGTTGTGGAGGTGGTCGTTCGCCGGAGTTGTGGAGGAGGTCGCCGGAGGTGGAGGTGGAGGTGGAGGTGGAGGTGGAGGTGGAGGAGTAGAGAAGATGTGGAGAGGAGAAGAAATGGAGGAGGGAGGAGAAGGGGAGAGAAGTGTAGAGGAGAAGGGAAGAGGAGAAAGGAAGAGGAGAAGTGGAGGGAGAAGTGGAGGGAGAGAAGGAGAAAAGGGAAAAGAGAGGGAGAAGGGGGCTGGCGGGATTCGAAATTTTGAATCCCGCCCAATAATTCTGTGGCGCACCATGCCAAGGATGCGCCACAGAATTATTGGGCGGGATTCAAAATTTCGAATCCCGCCTAATAATTCTGTGGCGCATCCTTGGCATGGTACGCCACAGAATTATTGGGCGGGATTCGAATCCCGCCCAATACTTCTGTGGCGCATCCTTGCCTTTGGTGCGCCACAGAATTTTTTTCCCTTTTTTTGATTTTTTTATTTTGCTGGGAAAATTCTTCTGTTAGCCATAACTTTTTTTTGGTTTGGAATTTGAGGATTTTGTGAATTGCTGACCGGGTAAACCCGGGTGCCATCGAATCCGAAATTTTCTCTAGTTTTTTTTAAGGTATTATACGCATTTTTTCGACGTCGTATGCAAAAGTTATGCCCGTTTTAATATTTTTTCACCTACTTTTGGAAAAAAAGTCAAAATGTGTATTTCAAATTTTTCCTAAGAAATAGACCCTAAACCTTCCCTATATCTGAAAGGATTTTATTTTTTGAATTTTTTATCATTTTATTTCACTAGGTGCAAAACTGAAAAGGCGATCCACGGGGGGGGGGGGGGTGCGTGGGTGAAAAAATGCTGCAGAAATCTGTGGCGCATGGAACCACATGCGCCACAGAAATGTCACTTTCTGTGGCGCATGTGGACCCATGCGCCACAGAATTCTGCAGCATTTTTTCATTGGTGCCAGGCCCACCATATTTCTGTGGCGCATGGGGCCAGATGCGCCACAGAATGTCCACTTTCTGTGGCGCATCCAACACCATGCGCCACAGAATTTACCCATATGGACTCCGGCCTCAATGATTACTCATGGGACCCACCAAAATTCTGTGGCGCACCATGGCTGCTGCGCCACAGAAACTCGACATTCTGTGGCGCATGTGGTTCCATGCGCCACAGAAAGTGGACATTCTGTGGCGCATGGGCAAAGGATGCGCCACAGAATGTTCAAATTTCTGTGGCGCATCGACAGCCATGCGCCACAGAATTATTTTTTGTGGCGCATAAATTAAGGGTGCGCCACAGATAGGCAACCTCCCTATAATGCTTTTCCTGGTAGTGTTGACTGCGGGAACTCCTCCCAATCATCTTCCCAATTGTCCATCTCAAATCTTGAGAGAGAGAGACCACAAGAACACACCACCAAGAGAGAGAATCCGCCAAAAATCGGCACAAAACGGGGAAAGTATGTGGAGAGGATGACAGATCAGGAGATTTCCTCTCAGATTTGTGGAGGAGAAAGAGTGGGGAGTGGTTCAAGCGGAGGGGAAGGAGAAGGAACTTGAGTGTGGATAGAGGGCAGCCATGGAGGAGAGTGGCATGGGGGAGAAGAACTGAAACTGCCTTGGGTCGAACTCCCCCCGTGCGTGTAAAGTCCCCAGGCGCGCCGGCCTGGGAACCGGCCGGGGCCGGGCGGTAGGCCGGCCAGGCACCCGAGCCAGCCGGTCAGGCAGCCGGCCTGGGCCGGGCGGTAGGCCGGGCGCACCCCCGAGCCAGCCGGCCTGGCAGCCGGCCAGGGCCGGGCGGGAGGCCGGACACTGCCCCGAGCCAGCCGGCCTGGGCCGGGTGGCAGGCCGGGCCAAGCCCAGGGCAACAATAGCTTTTCCGAGGCTATTCATCTTCTAGTTGTTGACGTTTTTAAGCTCCGAACACTTTGAATCTTTAGAAATACCACTGAGCAACCAATGAGTGATCCGGGGAAGATGCAAAACATGATGAAAAAACTCAACACATCCAAAATAAAAACTTCAAATAAGCAATATTGAATGTGATGCAAAGAAAATGGCAAATGGGAAACATGCAACTCGTATGTAGTAAAACCTCAAATAAGAGCCAACTTTTCTATCTGAGAAAAGGTCGGTGGCCTAGGCCACCATATATGAGTGTATGGCATGCCACCGCGAAGATATATCTCGGGTGCATAACCAAAACTCATCATTTAAGCTCATATATGAATATTATTGAGACATCAATGAAAACATTTCTATTGACATAATGGGGGGAGGGAGAGTCCAATGAATTAGGACAACACTCCCCCTAAATCCATGCCCACATCTAGAATCCAAATAAAAGTCTAGTAGAGGTGTGTATGCAAGATTTTCAATCAACTAAAATTGCTTGCACATACGACATTTATTTGTCCTCTCAATTCCTTAAATCTTTTCTCATCAAGTGGCTTTGTGAATATATCAGCGAGTTGATCTTTGGTGTTGATATAAGAGAGTGAGATATCTCCATTGGCCACAAGATCACAGATAAAATGATACCGTATTTCAATATGCTTTGTGGAGCCATGGAGCACGGGATTGTGAGCAATTCTTATAGCACTTTCATTATCACATAAAAGAGGCAATGTCTTTTTCTTAATTCCGAAATCCTCAAGACATTGTCTCATCCATAATAATTGAGAGCAGCAACTTGCGGCGGCAATATATTCGGCTTCCGTGGAGGAAGTGGATATGCAATTTTGTTTCTTTGAAGACCAACACACAAGTGACCTACCAAGAAATTGACAAGCACCCGAGGTTGATTTCCTAGTCACTTTGTCACCGGCCCAATCCGCATCCGAATACCCCACAAGATCAAAGTTTGTATTTGAAGGATACCAAAGGCCATGATTAGAGGTATCCACCAGGTACCTAAGGATTCTTTTGACGGCGGTCATATGGCTTTCCTTAGGGTTAGATTGAAATCTTGCACACAAACCCACACTAAACATGATATCCGGTCTAGATGCACAAAGATAAAGCAAAGAACCATCATAGAACGATAAAGCTTTTGGTCAACCGGAATACCTTCGTGATCTAGTGTTAGATTCACGTTTGTTGCCATTGGAAATCTCAATGGGCTTGCATTTTACATATCAAACTTCTTGAGCATGTCTTGAATATATTTAGCTTGGAAAATAAAGGTTCCTTCGTCATATTGCTCAATTTCAAAACCAAGGAAGAACTTTAATTCGCCCATCATAGACATCTCAAATTCACTTGTCATTAGCTTAGCAAATTGTTCTACAAAAGAGACATTAGTAGAACCAAATATAATATCATCAACATATACTTGGCATACAAAGAATTCTCCATTTACACTCTTGGTGAAGAGTGTGGGATCGATTACCCCAAGTGCAAAACCACGGTCTACTAGGAACTCCTTTAAGTGATCGTACCAAGCACGTGGGGCTTGTTTTAGGCCATACAAAGCCTTGTGGAGTAAGTAGACATGGTTAGGACACTTGGGATCTTCGAACCCCGGAGGTTGTTTAACATATACCATCTCATTAAGTGGACCATTTAGAAATGCACTTTTAACATCCATTTGATATAAGGTGAATTTATAACTAGAAGCAAATGCAAGTAATATACGAATGGATTCAAGTCTAGCTACGGGAGCGAAAGTTTCACCGTAGTCAAGTCCTTCGACTTGAGAGTAGCCTTGAGCAACCAAACGAGATTTGTTGCGAATCACTTGTCCATGATTATCTTGCTTGTTCTTGAACACCCATTTGGTTCCAATCACATTATGGTTCTTGGGTCTTTCCACTAGGGACCATACTTTGTTTCTCTCAAAGTTATGGAGCTCTTCGTGCATAGCATGGACCCAATCTTCATCTTCAAGAGCTTCATACACCTTGGTGGGTTCAAAATGTGATATATGGGCATGAACGCCACAAAAGAGTAATAGTTGCCTCCGAGTGGACACACTCCTTCCAAGGCCACCAATGATGTTCTTTTGATAGAGAGATTTTTTATGTAATGCCACGGCCTTGTTAGCCACTCGACGAGCAAGGGCATCTAAGGGTCTCTCATTAGGATGTGCATCTTCATCATCTCCTTCATCTTGATAGTGATTAATCCGAGAGTGGGTTGGAGTTCTTGGTGAAGAATCACCAAAATCTTGACCACCATTATCATTGGGTGGATCTTGATCATTATCATGATGGTTGGTATCATCTTGTAGATCTTGAGCTTGTTCTTGGTTTGCCGCTTGATCGATGGTTGATGTAGAGGGCTCCACTTGCGTCGAGCTTGAGTCCACATCCGTTGCCACAAGGGGTTCCTCAACGGGTATAAGAGGACCTATACCCATTCTTCCTATGGCTATGGAGGAGGGCTCATCACCTACATCATCAGGATCAACTTGCCCCACTTGGGAGCCATTATCCTCATGGAATACCACATTCATAGATTCTTCAACACACCCGGTGGATATGTTGTAGACTCTATAAGTGTGGGAATCCTTGGCGTAACCAACAAATATGCCTTCAAAAGTTCTAGGCTCAAATTTAGGCAATTTAGAACCTTTAATGTAAACTTGACATTTGCAACCAAAAACTTAATATAAGAGAGGTTAGGCTTTTTACCAACAAGAAGTTCATAAGGAGTCTTGTTAGTGAACGGGCGGAGATAGAGCCGGTTTGGATAGATGACAAGCAGTGTTGATGGCTTCGGCCCAAAAATTATATGGAGACTTGAATTCGGCCATCATAGTTCTTGCCATATCAATAAGTGTACGGTTCTTTCTTTCCGCAACACCGTTTTGTTGAGGGGTATACACAGCGGAATATTGGTGTTTAATACCCTCATCACTCAAGAATTCATCCATGGTGTAATTCTTGAACTCGGTTCCATTGTCACTTCTTATGGACAAGATGGTTGTGTCATATTGGCATTGTACTTGGGTAGCCCAATCAATGAATTCCTTTTGAGTTTCACTCTTCTTCTTGATATAGAAAGTCCAAGTGTATCTTGTATAATCATCAACAATTACCAAGCAATATTTCTTGCCACCAAGGCTTTCATAAGTAGGAGGCCCAAACAAATCCATATGAATGAGTTGGAAGGGCCTCGTTGTATTGGTTGTTGTCACTTTGGGATGGTTCTTCTCATGCATCTTTCCGGCAACACAGGAGCTGCAAGGACGATCTTTGGAAAAATTCACTTTTGTTAGTCCTTCCACATGCTCACACTTCACAAGTGTTTGCAAGTTTCTCATACCGACGTGGCCCAACCGGCGATGCCAAAGCCAACCCACGTCGGATTTATCCATTAGACTTGTGGCAATATGTGTAGTTTCTTTCGAGAAATCCACTACATACATACGGTTTTCCACAAATCCAACAAAGCCTACTTTAAGAGAAATTGTGTGAAGGATGAGCACATGATACCGTCCAAAGACAACAGTAAAGTTGCACTCGCAAAGTTGCAAAACGGAAAGTAAATTATAACCAAGGGACTCAACAAGGAGGACTTTCTCAATGGATGTGTCCGGAGAAATGACCACCTTGAGTTCGGAACCATCACCAATCGTGACATGAGATACCTTGAGAAGTTGATACATTAAGTCACTTAACACTTCTTTGCTTCTGGTCATATGTGCGGAGCAACCGCTATCAATAAGCCATGATGATCGTCCGGAAGCACATACCTACAAAGAATTAAGTCCTTGATTTAGGTACCCATGTTTTAATGGGTCCTTTCTTGTTAGTCACAAGGGTCTTGGCAACCCAAATAGAAACATGATAATCACTACCATATGAAGTGCCAACATATTTTGCATAAACATGTCCATCATTAGATTTTAAAAGCACATATGATGGGTTATATTTTCCCGCAAAATTGTTGTGAGACGATGTGTTCTTAGGAGCAATGCTTTTAGCAAGGATATCGAATTCATCTTCATCGTTAGCCAACTCCCCCTCCTTCACAAAAACAATAGCATTAGTGGAGGGAGTTGATTTCTTCTTCTCATTGGTCTTCTTGGATGAGACTCCAAATCCAAGTCCTTCCTTACCCACAACTCTCCTTTGATTTCTCAAAAGATTATTGAGGTTCTTTTCTCCTTGGATGCAAGACACTAGTCCTTTCTCAAGTTGAGCCTTCAACCTATTGTTCTCCAATATGAGAGATGCTTTGACACAAAAGGGGTTAGTGGCACAAGCATTTTCATTTATATCCTTATATTGAGAGATGTCATGTGACTCCTTAAGACCTTGAGCTCTCTTGAGAGTGCCATGTGAGCTTTCTCAAGATGCTCAAAATCCTTAAGTAGTTCATTGTGACCATTCATAATGTTCTCATTTTCATCCATAAATTCCTTAAGCTTACAAAGTGCATGATCACGGTCACCCATCATTTAGATAGATCTAAATTGGAGGTTTCCTCAATACAATCTTTAAGGCATAGTGCATTATCTAGAGATTCTCAAGCTCCGCTATCCTATTAGCATCATTCACGAGCGAAACCCTCACATATTCTTTCTTCATATTCTTCAATGAGACCATATGCATTACCAAGTTGAGTCATGAAGGCATCAAATGCAATTTTATTTTCACTTTCAAGTGATCTCATGACTTTGAAAGATTATTAGCATTCTATCATCAAGTTCCTCAACACAATTTAACAATGATGGAGTAGAGGAAATTGAGGGTTTTAGTGAGTGGGTTACCTTTGGAGATGTACCCTTGGCCATAAGGCACTTGTGTTTGGTTGGACCTTGCTTGTCATTCGGAGTTGAAAAGAGAATCCAAAGAAGAAGGAATAACCCCAATTGCCATTGCCGCCATGCCGACTTGTTCTTCTTCATCTTCACTTTCTTCACCTCCGGATATGTATTCTTGCTCATTTGTCACCATTGCCCTTTTAGATACCTTCTTCATGAAGTTCTTGTTTTTAGGAACAAAGTTGGTTTTCTTGACGAGCTTTCCTCCATTCTCAATTCTACTCTTGTAGGGACAATCCGCAACGAAGTGCTCACTATCCACAATTGAAACAAGTTCTTGCTTTCTTTGTACTTGAGCCTTCTCTTCCCTTGTTCTTCGTTGCATTTGATCTAAAATCCCCTTTCTTCCACCAATTATGGTTGGCAAGCGCCAAACACTCATTGTGTGACACCCTCTTTTCCTTCTCGGATGGCACATAGGTGGATCCACCTTCATCACTTGATTCTTCCTCATCATAAGATGTTGCCTTCAAGGCAAGAGATACTTTCTTCATTCCATTCACACGAGCTAGAACATCTTCCGAGGATTTCTTCATCATATTCATGGTGANTTAGTCGGATCATCCGCTGGGCCAGAGTCTCCCGCAACGGCATCCAGGCCGAGGCCAACCGAGGCAACGTCTCCACTCTAGGAAGAAGCAAGCAGCAAGCCCGCCTCCCGTATACAGCAACGACATGTGCTACTGACTGCCACCACCCGCCAGAGATAGGAGCAAAGGACAAGCTGACAAGGACGCGTACAGGTGACCCATGCCCTGCGTGGCTACAGCGCACTCCATTACGCGCCAGCAGTGTGACGAGACCCCAGTGGTCATTTCACGTACAGTGTTGTGCACTGTCCTGCATAGTGTCTTGTGGGGTACCACTTGTCCCCTGGGCTCCCCTTTATAAGGAGCACCAGGGGGAACGCTCCCAGGCAGCCCGAGAGGCTCATTCCCCCCCCCCCCCCCCCCCAAGCTCTCTACTAGCACCTCTGCTCCATTAGAAACTCAGTGCTGCCTAGTTTAGACTTAGATACACAGCTCAAGGAGCACCGGTGTAACACTTTTTTCATACACCACCATATATAGATCAGACAAGCAGGAGTAGGGGTTTTACCTCCTCACGAGGGCCCCGAACCTGGGTAAACCGTGTATGTGTTCATCTTCCCGTGTGTGCTCTTCAGCACATAATCCCTCCCCGAATCCTCTAGCGTCCATCGGCCCCAAGATAAGCCTACGCATGGCATATGTTTGTGTACCACCACGACACTCACATTGCCATCATACATGGCGAGTAGATACTCCCAAGCTTCCTTGGCGTTTCGGAGAGACCGGATGTGCTCAACACCTTCATTGACCATTGCCTTCTCGAGCATGTGCATAGCATGTGCATTGATTTGTTCATCAATGATCTCACTTGAGGTCAAATTATTGATATCCTTAGGATAGTATCCCCTCTCAATGATTCTCCATATTTGCATTGAAGAGCTACACACATAAGATTTCATAGAAGCTTTCCAATTAGTAAAACGGGCCCTATCTACTAAAGGTTGATTACCAAGATTGTTCACATGTGGATGTTGAACATTAAGAGCATTGTTATAAATATGTCCAAATTGATTTGGGTTTTCATTTTTAGATGAGTGTTCGTCACTTTCTTTTGAATGGGATATGGGATTACCATTTTCATCTAGAGAGGGACTTTCATTTGCATTGCTAGATGTAGAGGAAAATTTCATTAGTAGTTCCTCTAACCTATCCATCCTCTTATCAGATCTTTCCCCCATGGACTCGACTTGCTTTTGAAGCAATTCCATGGGAGTGGGATCCCCCATCCTCCTCTTTAGGCGGTGAAGCCTTTAATAAAGAGACGAGGCTCTGATACCAATTGAAAGGATTGATGAGGTTATTTAGAGGGGGGGGGGGTGAATAGGTTAACTACAAATTTTACTTCTTTTTTGTTTAAATGGTATTTCTCAAATATAAGTTCTCTAGATTATGCAACTAGATGAGCAACCCTATATGTTGAGCAAAAGACTACTAGCACAAGATATAAATATGAGTAAGCTAGTAGCAACAAGTAAAGGAAAGTTTAGGAATAACCAACAAGTTGACGCGGAGATTTATCCTGAAGTTCACTTCCCAATGGAAGCTAATCTCCGTTGGAGCGGCGCGATGTTCACCAAAGTGAAACACCGAGTAGCCTTGATATGGCACACCGTATCTCCGTTGTGTCTTACCACCGATGTGGCGAGACACTTGTCACTATGTTGTCGTTGAGGTTAACAACTAGAAAATTTACAAGGATGAAGCTCACTCCACAAGTTGGAGGGTCTTCACCAAATGCACCGAGCCGCCAAGGCTCGATGCCCAAGGCCGGGGCACACACCACAACTCAATTGGTGGCTCCCGGCAAAGTCTTCGTAGCTCCCAAAGCTCCGAAGGACCACAACCTCTTAGGGTTCCAATGAACTCAAAGAGTAGCAAGCCCCCTCTCACAAATCAAGGGGGAAATCAAACCGGTTTGGTGGAAGTGTAGATCTAGGTCTCCTCTCTCAAATCCCCAAAGGGCTAAGTGATTGAGTGGCTAGAGAGGGAGATCTATTGATTTGAAGCTTTCAAACAATGGAGGTGTTCTTCTTTTGGTCGTGGTACCTCTTGAGGAAGAAGAGATGCCCTTATATAGGTCCTCCAAAAACTAGCCATTTCAGCCCGAAACTGGTCGTCCGGAATGACCCGGAATGTTCCGGATCCAGTCCGGACCATCTGGAATAGATCCGGAATAATCCGGATCCATTCCGGGTCGTCCGGATTATTCCGGACGATTCCGGATGAAATCTGAAACCCTAACAGAACCATTTTGAGGTCACCTCGGAATTTGTTCGGACTGAGTCCGGAATATTCCGGACCATCCAGAATATTCCGGACCAATCCGGATGAATTCCGGACCAACAGATCAAAGGATTTACTTGCTCCGTCTTCGCTTGTCTTATCCCTTTTTGAATGATTCTCTTCCGTCTTGACTTGTTAAATGTACCTATCACACTTAGCACACAATGAGATGTCACTCATGTTGTTATCAAACACACAAAACTTATTTAGGCAAGAGATGTCCTTTCAACACTTACAAAGCATTAAATTAGTTTTAACACACACATATATACTTTTACAGTATATATTCCATGGAACAAGGACTAAGCATTAAATTCTTCAAGATTAAAATTTGGGAGGCAACAACACAAAACATCAATAAATAGTTCATACAAATTGTAGCTCACCTGCTGAAATAGAAAAGTTTAATTTAATGGGCTTGTCCGTGCCACTTTCCAGTAGAACTCTATCTGTCTCTTTGTATAAAGCTTGACCTGTCTCTAAACATCATGCTATCTATTTGTCTCTTTGTATAAAACTTGACCCTTGGGCCTTGGAAGATCTTCAAACGGATTGTACATTGTAAACTGGATCATGCACTTTTAACAAGCTAGAAGGTTGGCCTTGATCTTAAGACAACCGATCTTCTAACATATACCTTCCCTTTCCTCCGGTACTTGGCGGGTTTCACAGGTACCTGGCCATACATATGATTTCTCTACAGACAAGGATAGTAAAAAAACAAAATTTGTTGTGAGGTGTAGGGTAGAGAGGGATGGAGCATGCAGTGAAACCAATCTTTCTATCAAGCACCACCATTTTCCACACACACACAAGACAAAGACACCGCCGGTTCATATATTTAGCGTCATTGAAAGCTAATACTGCAAAATATAGTGTGAACATAAAAATATGCGCTGGAATACAAGACCAGTAAAGGTTAGTAGCACAGATGAACTGTTTTACACGGGGAAACATGAGCAACTGTCACTTGAGCTGATGGCGGCAAAAAGAGAATGACATTCAGGTTTCTTAGAAGCACGTATCTAACTGTGCTCCAGGCTCATTTAAGGTTCGCATCTATTTCTCAGCCTTCGAAATCATGAAAACAATCTATTTTTTGCTCATAAATATTTTCCAACTTCATCTAATCCTGATCATTCACTCCATGAGCTGAAATGTTGCAAAGGAACCTCAAAACGGTTTATCTTAGCTATAAAAAAAGAAGAGAAGAAACGGCCTTGTTTGCATGTCAGAGAGCACCATTTCCTGACATACTACCTTGCAAAAGGAGTAAACTGCCTTGCAAAAGGAGTAAACTACCATTAGGTTAGTGGTGTGTTAATAAGTCGGCAAAATCTATTGTCCACAAACAAGAAACTATTAGCAGTAGTAAAAGTTGTTGCATATATTAATACACATTTAACTTACATGAACCCAACTGAGTAATCAAGATGGATAAGCAGGGTATATTTTACGGAGAAGGGAAACCTACAAACCTAGTCCCAGAGTCTTCCAGTCATCGAAACAACATGTGTCAATCGAGATTAATATGTTAACTCAAAAGGTAGATAAAACTCAGGTCTTAAACACAGGTAGTATATATAACAAACAGCGTCGGTCCTAAGGCGGAAGAACCATGCCATAAGGAGGGGTGCATATAACATCAACACTGACTAACTATGCTAAATCAGAAAAGCAAGTTCCAACTTGGGTACATGTAAATGTGAAAGGGAATAGGATGGTAGTATGGCTGGGCAAATCCATGCAATGGGAAGACAAAGATACCAGTGTCGCAAGAATCTAATCGATCGAATGTACAAATAGTAACCTACTATTAAGAAAGCAACATAATCAAGGATTGTCATATTGCTACCGATAAGTACCTCTTAGTCTTTGTAATCAGGACCACGACGTCCTTATCCTCTGTGCTGACCGTCGAAGTGCCAACCGAACCTTCCACCATTGTCTAACGAAGTGGGCATCCAAAGGCATTTGGCAATTAGCACAGAGCTAAAACAAAAGCAGGAGCAGAGAGTAACATTAGAACATAACAATAAAATCACTAAATTATTATTCGCACTGACTAACATACCTTCAAATTGGAGCGCAAGGATTCAATACAATTTTAATATCACAAATCCAACTAAGCAAAAAAAACTGTAATGATACATACTACATCAGATCATTAGTTGGATTTCTAGAACAATACATCTTCAACATAAATGGCTTGGTTTACTTAGATGTGGTTCTTCTAGTTTATCATGGTACAAGTTGTGTGAAGATAGAATAGCCACGGTCTCACCAATAGTGGTTACAAAAATTGATCCACGTATCTTTTCGCTGAAACTGGACTATTATGACTGTAAGGTCTAACATATTTGTGACAATAAAAGTATAGGCAAAAAAAACTAAGGGAAAAATAGAAAATAGTGTTTTCAACAAGATAAAATAGGTATAGAAAAAGAAAAGCATTACAATTAATATGGCATTTCTATCCATGGGAATGGCACTGTCAGCCCAAGCTCAAGTTGCCCCTACCAGGCTACCAGCTAAAAAATTGATGGAGTTGTGGCTCGTACACTTTTCCTTCAAGTATATGTGTGAACTAAGAAAATGTCGTTTTTAACACCAAGACTTTAGGCATGTCAATCCCTTAGGTTCAGTTCACATATACCACCTGAAGCTTAAATGAATTTTATGCCTATGAGCATGTGAAGTCAAACATAAACGGGACATTTTAATCACCTTAAGTTATTGTTTCCATGAAAACTACTCTTCAAACATAACACAAACTTTATGCCTGATATCCTATTGAACCATCAACATATATCACCCTGGTTCACTACTTAAGGTGATAAGGACTACAACATGTTGTCCTCTAACTCTCTAGCTAAGAGAGCTGTCCCTTTTGTCTGGCAAAACCAGATGAAACACACAATTTGGAAAAGCCTCATTCCCTTAAAAAAAGATAAACTTGACAATAAGGCATCATCCTACCACTGGTACAACAAGCATTGCTTCACCCATTCAAAGAACAACCCTCAAAGCTCCTTCAAGATTCTAGCCTCGTCTCTGGCTTCAAAGACCATCTGGCCGTCGGTGTACCTGGAACACATCATTCACTGGCGTTTCATCAGGCTTTCGGGATATAGACATCATGTGCGCCTCTTAGAAAAATGGAAAAGGACATGGGAATCGAACTAAGCATTTACACTTACTAACAAAGCCATCATGGGAACTAAAACACAGCAGAAAACGCCTCAAACAGGATTGAACCTTTTAGGTAATGCAACAAAAAAGAGTTGTTCATAAAAAATGTGAGGGGACACATAAAAATTCTAGAAAGATTTTTCTAAAATATCTCTTTATTTACTTTGGGAAGATAAGCATATGATACAAGTAATTTAAACTGAAGCAGAATGGCATAAGCATTTCCCAATTGCACAAGTCCTTTACATGTTTTTTCATTCGTGCACACGCCAATGGGGATCACACATCAGACTACTGGGTGCAGCAATGTGCATTTTATCACTCATGCAGCCAGGTTCAGTTATACAACATCTGTTGGTTGCCAGTGCCTACTCTCTTGGACTGAACAGACACATATGAGAGCATGCCTAGCAACGGACACATTATTAACTTCAAGGTAGATATCCTACAAAATCAACAACGTATGACCTACAGTTCTTGGAGGCTCCGTTTTCCATAATTTAATACCAAATGGAACATTATTCCAATAGCTATAAAAAAGGTTGAACTAAGGTAACAGGCCAGGCAACGCATGCAGCACATACAAATTCCAATAGTTCTACAGTGTTGCATTAGATGGTACTCTAATAGCTACACTATCTATTTGTTTAAGCAACGCATAATTCACAGCAAGCAGAATAAAAATTATCTGCCGAGTAGGTCAGCCGCCGAAACCATCGGAACTGGGCAGCTGTGCCCAGCATGCCGCACACTGCCATGCATGCCTAGGCTCCCGTTGCGTCGATGAAGACCGCCGCTATCCAGATCATCACCACTGCTTGCGAGAAATGCCGCCAAAGTGAGCAGTTCGAACCCGGGTAGCCGCCCCACACACAAGACCAAGAACCACCGCCGCCGCTCACATCGGTCGACCAACAAGGACCAGGATTCAGCGTGGGATCAAGAGATCCACCACACCGAGCCACAGCCAATGTCCACCAACCGGCAACAGAAACACAGTTCTTAGGAGTGTTGATCAACCAAATACATTAGTAGGAGTATTAAATAAATATCGTAGTATGGCCACATGCTAGTTCTTAGTGTTTAGCTCATTTTGGTTACTATCATGGGTTATGTTATCCGTGCATCCAATTTCTCATTATTGTTCCTTACACCAGTAGATCTTCATTTTTACTTAAATTGTTTGCCTGTTTATTCAATATTCATTTGTATACTTTTTCCCAACGAACCAAATTCAGACATTTGGAACACAATCAAACAAGCATTTGTGCAGATATTTTGAATGCTCTCAAACTGTAACAAGGGGGAGGCAAAAGAGAACTAATATATATTCTGTGCATTGAAGTGATATTATGCCAAGGTCATCATGGCATGAATCGACAAAGCCTTGACATGTCCAAATACGTATTGAAATGCTCATCCAAAATATCTTTCAGTTTAAACATGTCCAAAATTAAGAATTGAACAGGGAAATCAAGCAGCTTACTTGCTTATACATGATTTGCTGGTAGACATATCGTGTGGGTTCATGACCAAGACTCTTGCAGTGATGTAATGAATCAAATAGAACTGAATCTGAGCACTATATTTCCCTTCCTAGCTTCCGCGGTATTTTGCCTTCCTAAAAAACAGGTTGCCATCCAATTTCCATTATCAGGAATAAATCAGTATATTTGATAATCTACTTCTGAGAGAAAAACAAAAGTAAAAATAGGGCACACCCATCAAACTGAAAATGACAGTAGATTTTATGAATACTATAAAGCCAAAAGGCTGCAATGCCTGCAACCTTCTTCTATACCTCTCAAGTTAATACTTCTACATGAAACATACAATATATTCCTCTAGCACCTATAGTTACTGGAATCCTTATGTCGGAAACAATTGCTCTCGCCACCAAGCACGGCCCCCATGTGTGATTTCTGCAGGAGACAGAACAACACTACTGCACTGCCACCGACTCAGCCTGTTTTTGTCACTGCAAGTGAACATCTGATCAACAGACATGCAGTTTTTTTTATCAATACTGTAAAGCCAAATAAGCTGAAATACCATTAACTTCATTCATACCTCTCTTCAATTTGAAAACTTCTATAGGAAACTTACAACATCTTCACGTTGAAATTATAGTTACTGAAATCCTAATGCGGAGATAACACCGAGCACATCCCCCACGCCTGATCTCTCCACGAGACGGACCAACTACTGCACAAGCTCCGACATCGATGGTCTAAACTCTAGCTCGGGCTCATTTTTTCAAGTATTAATCTGCAACAATCATGGAGAATTGTTTTTTATTAGTAAACTACAACCAAGAAGACGAACTAAACAACTATAATATAACATTGCCTAATCCTCCTTTAGTATTTCTAATCCACAATAAATAAATGTTGCTTAGCATAAACTAAATCAAATAAGAGGGAGAGGAAGAGCTCACACCAGGTGCAGCACCGTCACGCCGCCGCTCCAGGCTCATGCTCCCGTGGTTTCTTAGTGGTGAGGGCTCGCGGCTCTGGCACCAGAGTCAATTGATGGGCTTGGGATATGTAGACGGGAACGGGAGGGCGGTGAATCTCCTGAACACCGAGATGCAAAATCAAAATTAAATTAAAGATTGAGGAATCAGAAAAAGAAGAAGAAGCTCGTGTAGCACGAACAGGAACCGACCTGGCCTAGGGTGTTTGTCGTTAGCGTCGCTTTGGGTCTTGGTTGTCGGCGTCGCGCAGCAACGGGAAGAGGCGTAGCGGCTGCTCCTGCATCCTCTCCTCCAAATAGTATGAGCACGGCCCCCTTCATGTCCTCCTTCCGCATCCTCTCCCAATCATGGCGTCGTCACCGTCG
>QRDG01000095.1:459514-512396 GCA_012064385.1 Puccinellia tenuiflora
CTCCATGTTGTTAGGCGCCTAATAAAATCATATGGATGACTCTCATGTTTCCTCGGAATACCTTCCCTACTCCGTTATTGATAGAAAAAATCTGTGCCTCTACTGTCTGATGAATAAGTTATCCTAGTAATGGCCGGGCGACATTGGCTATGCATCCTTCTGCATGTCACGGATACAGTTCTACTTGCTAGCTAGCGGTGTACTCAACGTCTTCAAGGATTTTTACTATGTTTGCATGGATCTCACTCATATAAAATGTGAGTTTCTCGTCGTCCTCCCCAAAATCTGAACTCCTCGAAATCCCTTGCACCTTTCACAGGTTATTTTCAAAAACATTTGGTGGAGGAAATCAAGAAAACTCTCATGACTAGGATTCAAAAAATTATCTACTCGCTTGTCGACACTGACCAAGGCAGCTTCCTCCCTAGGCGGTGTATATCCAAAAATAGCATACATGTTGTCGATCTGCTTCACTTTTATTTCTCCGCAAAACCCCACAATTGTAATCAACTTGACTCCGACGATGCTTTCGATCCTTTGGGCTCATGGCTTTGACTCGTATTCCTTCAATGTTTTGAAAAATGTTCAAATTTGAAAAATGTTTAGTTTTGAAAAATGTTCAGATTTAAAAATTGCTCAAGCTCTGAAAATTGTTTAGATTGGAAAAATGTTCAAAGTTGGAATTTGTTCAATTTAAAAATTGTTCACAGATTAAAATAAATAAATCGGTCAAGTTTGAAAATTGTTCACAATTTAAAAACGTTCATATTTATAAATTATTCAGTTAAAAAATGTTCAGATCAAAAAAATTAAAATAAAACAGCAAACAAAAATATATGATCATTACCTGTTAAATGTGCCGCATTTTTGCAGCCCATTTGGTGGCGTTGCAGGCGACGGGAGCTTCCGCGTCGCTTTGAAGCGATGTATAGGAGATCCCATGGTCCGGTGGCGATGCGAGACGTGCGTGTTGTTTGAAGGCTCCCACTGATTGGCCGACCCATTTCTCGAATATTTTCATTTTTCTGCTATTTGTTTCTTTTTTTCTTCTTTTTTTATTTTTATTTTTATTTCCTTTTTCTGTTTTCTTTTCTGTTTGTATCTTTTTTTACCAACATTTTCCGTTCACTTTTGAAATCATTCAAAAAATAGTTTTCGTTCAACACAGCGATGTATAGGAGCTCTCTCTGGCTTGTGCATGGAGCGACAGTTTGAATTCCATCATTTGTTTTTTCGACTGTGGCTGCGTAAAGCATGTTGGGCTAAGGTCGGGATCCACACTGGAAGACCAGGAGCACAACTTAGCCCATGTTTGAGCAAGCGGAAAATTCCTGGGCCAGGCCATACTGTGTGCGTGGAATATTTGGCAACAGATAATACCATACGTTGACGGTGTAAGACCGGAGCTGGATTGCTGGGTTGGACAGACAAAACTCTTGTACATTCTCGATTGTAGGGTCCAGGTTCCATGGGGAACATCGCCAAGCACTAGCTAGAATCATCAGCAGATTAGCCGTGTAGCAGGATCGGGTTGGATTTGTTGGAAATGCTACGGCCTGTTCGCACTTCTTTGTTGTTGGATCCTCTCTCATGCTGTAATTCCTCGACAACAACAAAATCGATCGTTCAATTGATCAACCATAGTATAACAAAATGTACCAAAGAACACACTACTTCTATAAATGATCCTAGACTACCCGCCATATGAGAGCAACTACCCCCTGGAATCATTCTTGTGCGTTCGATTGGCTGAGAAATGTCAAACATTAAATTATTGCCTCCCGTTTCTCACAATAGCCATCAGATTCGGTAATTTTTTCTCTTCAATGCTCTCTGAATTCCTCCATGACATGTGGGTTCATGAGCGTGGGGGGACCAAATTCCAGCGACGTCGTCCATGTCAGCTTTCTTTTCACTGGGAAGAGGCGTGGTGAAACCCTAGCCACCAAACCCTTCCCATCCTAGAGCCCCGCGCCCCATATTTTCCCCTCCGCCTGCCCCCATCGTCCTCTCACCTCGCCGCTGGCTGTCTTTGGCCGATATCTCCTCTTTTGTCTGCCATCGAGATATCATTGCAACGACCGGTTCGGCTCGCGTCGACCTCGTCTTTCGTGTGTCGGAGAAGCAGGCCCAAGAGGGAGCGCAAGCGCCGCCCAGTGCCTTGTATCAGGAGGAGTGGGGCCGAGGACAGTGGACGTGCTGAGCGCCGGGAGGCCACAGCCACAGGACAGGTCTGCATCCCCGCTGCTCCGGTCGATGACGCCAATGACACTATCACGGGTACGCCCATCGCTGTCCTCTTCCTCTTTTGTCATGCGGAGGCACTCACTGCCGCTGTTCTCCCTCTAGTCACCTCCCCGCAAGCACACCATCGCTCCCCCTTGCATATGCCTGTTGCATGCTCGCCTTCTGCAACCACCATAAGGATTCCGCCACGGGGTTGAGGTCGGCGGCCGTCCAGGTCATGGCCATGTCGCTTGCGCCGCTGTCCCCCTGCCGGTCTCCACGGCCATTTCACAAGCTTTCTCATGCCTCGTCTCACTTGTTCAACATCTCATTGTTCTTTCTTCCCTACTCCCTAATTTAATTTTTGTTTCACACTTGAGATTGGGGTGCCCAGAAGATTTAAATCCTCTGAACAGTAGCGGCAAGCATTGGTGTTCGTGGTGTCCAACTGCAAGTATACATCATTCCTGCCTTTCTCTTCTCCCACACACCCTCATGATCTCTAGGTGTTATTTTTTTCTCGGATTTATATGCCTTTCATCAGGTTGTACTTGTCACTTCTGAAGACATGAAGAGGAGCAGCGGATAGAGATTTAGTTCTTACCAGGTATTAGTGCTTGATACACACGCATAGGTATTGCACACTGGTGTATAAATTATATTGCAGGAGGAAGATGAAGGTAGTAGGTGAGCTTTTACTAAATTCTTTACATTTGATTATTTCTCTGCTTTATTCATTTTAATACTAGAAAATTGATTATATGTAATATTGATTCATGATTGTATGCTCAAAGGGGCTATGCTATGTACTATATTATTTTAATCTCACTCTGTCCGTGTGTGCTCAATTAAGATATCTTTCTTCCGGCAGTGCCTTGGCCAGAGCGACAATGTTGTTGTGGATGCTCCCGGTGTGGAGAACTTCCATGGTAGCGCGAGAGAGTTCCAATGCCGACATGAGCTCCTCCATTTGGTGATGTCAGACTGTGAGTGTATAAGAATAGTAATTTTTTCGAGGAAGACGGGGGGATTACTCCCCACCGGTTGCTATATTAATCGAAAGTAGCCTAGCGGGCCATGTTCTCACAACAGATAGAAAATTTTCAGGGGGATACAAGGGGAGAGAAGACAAATAAAATACAAAAAAAAGACAACTAGAAACAATAGTGAAAACACTAAGGGAGGGGGAGATTAGCAATGAAGCCTACCGAAACCCACGTGAGGCCGACATTTGAGAACTCGAGCCAGCCGAATTTTATCCATGATATTCCAACACGTTTCTGAATTTTATCTTACTTTTGCTTTCAAAGTCAAGGGGGTTCCTCATGCTATATGTGGGTGAAAAGGAATTAATGGTCGTTGTTGTAACATTACCTAAGATTGCTAAATGTAATTTTTTAGGCATAAACTCTTTTAGTTTCTAAATTATCCATGCTTATGATATTATATTGTTGAGCAGCTGTTTGTACCTTTCCATTCTGTTTACCTACAGGTGTTAAAGGATAGAGTGGTTTCTTCTGTTGGAATGTGTGTTCTAACTTGAGAATTTAACTTTCCTTTAGGTGAGTCTACTGATTGAGAATGGTGTAGCACCAAAGATTACCTTAAGCTCCAAAGTGATGAAACTCTTCTTGGCCAGGTTTCTGCTCTATTCGAGTGGGGATAGACACCACGGCAAAAGGGAAAGATGTTAGTGTTAGAGTATGTAATGAGACTGTAATATCGTATGTGTATGTGTACGGAGTAGTACTCCGACGTACACGTACAATCCTTGTAAGCCACGTATGGGGGCTGTTCCCTACGCTATATAACATGCAACCGATGCCCCCGGAGGGGTACGCATCGTTCCCACAAGTCTGACATGGTATCAGAGCGGCTTCTTCCCTGACCTAGCCGCCGTACTCTCACAAACCAGCGCCGCCGCAGCTATTCACCGCCGCCGCACCTTGCTGCCGCCGTGATCTGTTGCCGCCGCAGAAATACACAAACCAGCCACATATACAACCCTCTGCATCGCCGTCAGTCTCCCTGTCGTCGATCTGCATCGAGAAAAACCTACACAAACCAAACCCTAAACCCATACTCTACCCTCTGCCGCCGCCATCTTCCGATCGGCCGCCGCATCGAGAAACCAAAAACCCCACACAAAATATAGATTGTGCCGCAATCAAGTCCTCTGTCGCCGTCGCGTCATGGCCTCCTCATCATCGTCGTCTGCTACCGCGCTCGCCGCTGCCCTCGGTGCCCCTCCTGCCCAGCTTCTCACGCGTGAAAACGCTCTGGTCTGGAAGGCGTTGATCGTGCCAGCGTTTCGTGGAGCACGGGTGCTTGCTCTGGTGGAAGGAAAAGAAAAGGCTCCCGAAGAATTTCTGGAAACTGAAGATTCAAACAACAAGAAGATCACTGTTGAAAATCCTGAGTACGTCTCCTGGATCGCTCGGGATCAGCAGGTTCTGCGGTTCATCTTGAACTCGCTGTCCCCAGATGTGCTTTCCCATGTGATCGGGCTAGAGACTTCTTCGGAGGTCTGGGCTGCTCTCAATGCGCATGTCTGCCCTGCGTCCAAGTCTCGTGTGCAGAAGCTTCGCTCCGCTCTCAGTGACACGCGCAAGAACGACATGACTGCCGAGAAATATTTTGCAAAGATGAAAAGCATCGGGTCTGAACTTGCCACTGTTGGAAAACCTCTTGATGATGATGAATTGCTATGGTATGTCCTTCGTGGTTTGGGGAACTCTTACAATACCCTTATCACTGCCGTCAGGGCCAACCCTGGCACGACCCTCTCGGACTTGTTTGATCAGGTTCAGGCGTATGACTCCATGCACAAAACTGATGACACCGGCAGCTTCTCCTCCTCTGCTAATGTTGCCCGCCGTGGTAATGACAGTCGCCAGCCTTCACGCGGTCCTGACCCGCGTGGCCGTCAGGAGGAGCGCTCTCGTGAACCAGACTACCGCCAGCAACAACAGTATGATCCGCGTGGTCGCCAGGAGGAGCGTGGACAGTATGATGATCGTGGTCGCCAGGATGGTGGTGGCTACCGTGGTGATCGCCGTGATGGCGGCGGTTACCAGGGCCGTCGTCGCTATGAGGATGACCGTTCCCGCCGCCGTGATGATGATGGTGGACGTCGGCATGGCCGTACCCCCACCCCTTTTGTTGATGTCACGTGCCAGATTTGCTTTATTCATGGGCATCCCGCACGTGACTGCTGGTGGCGCTATCAAAACAACAAAGAAGACAATGGGAATAAAGGAAACAAGGAGGCTAACTTTCATGGTGTTGACTCAAACTGGTACTATGATACTGGAGCTACCGACCACATCACCAGTGACCTAAGCAAGCTCAGCACCCATGATCAATATAATGGCCAGGATCGTGTTCGCACAGCTGAAGGCACAGGTATGCATATTAGTCATGTTGGTAATTCAGTTTTGCGCACTCCTCATAATTCTTTTCATCTCAATTCCATTCTTCATGTCCCTAGTGCATCTAAGAACTTGTTATCCGTTCATCGTTTCACTCTTGATAATAATGTCTTTATTGAGTTTCATCCTTTCTATTTTTTTATCAAGGACCGAACAACACGAAGAATTCTGTTTAGAGGTCCCTGCCATGAAGGTCTTTACCCCTTGATGCCTATCCTCAGTGATTCCTCCAAGCATGCCTTCGTCTCAATAAAGCCGTCATCCTCTACATGGCATCGTCGATTAGGACATCCTTCTTCATTTGTCGTTCAACAAGTTCTTAGAAGAAATAAAATAGCTTACACTCCTGAGGTCACCCCATATGTATGTGACTCTTGTCAGCTGGCTAAGAGTCACCAGTTGCCATATCCCATATCTACTAGTAGGTCTACTGTTCCTTTTGCACTAGTGTTCTCTGATGTATGGGGTCCTTGCTATTATGTAAGCTTTATTGATGATTACAGTAAATTCTCTTGGATTTATTTGCTCAAAATGCGGTCTGATGTTTATCAAGCTTTTCTTAATTGGCAACAATATGTTGAACGTAAATTTGATAGAAAAATCATTGCCATGCAAACTGATTGGGGGGGTGAGTATGAGAAACTCAATGCCTTCTTTCAAAAAGTTGGTATCACACATCATGTATCGTGTCCCCATGCCCATCAACAAAATGGTTCTGCTGAAAGAAAGCATCGTCATATAGTTGAAGTTGGTCTTTCGTTGCTTGCCAATGCATCCATGCCTCTAAAATATTGGGATGAAGCCTTCCTCACTGCCACTTTTCTTATAAACTTACTCCCTAGCAAAGTCATTGATCTTGACACCCCAGCTGAACGCCTTCTTCATATCACACCCAATTATGATGCTCTTAGGACTTTTGGTTGTGCTTGTTGGCCCAACCTTCGTCCCTATAATAATCGCAAGCTTGCTTTTCGGTCCACTAGGTGTGTGTTTCTTGGTTATAGTCCTCTCCACAAAGGTGTCAAGTGTTTAGATGTATCCACTGGTCGTGTTTATATCTCTCGTGATGTTGTTTTTGATGAAAATATCTTCCCCTTTGAAGCTCTTCATCCCAATGCCGGCGCCGCTCTCAAAAAGGAAATTCTTCTCCTTCCAACATCTAATTCCTATGAGGATGCACAAAATAATGATGAACCTATGACTACATATGTGCCTATTATTACTCCTGTTTATGATGCTCCACAGGAAAATGCAGCTACTGCCGAAAATTTGGTGCAAAATGGTGCTACACAACCCCAGGAATCCTTCTCTGTTGTTTCAGGTGATTCTGGTGCGGAAAACAATGCTGATTCTGAAGAATATTCTTCTGCGGATCCCGAGGGTGCTGGATCCCAGGAGGATTCGCCTCGTGCTGCTCCCTCCTCGGCTGGCGTGCTGGTCGCGTCGCACGGCACTCCGCCAGTGTCCCCGCACGACAGCGCGGTGGTGTCGCCCGTGTCACGAGACTCTGCCTCGGTCGACGCGTCCTCCACGTCCCGGACACACGCCTCCGCCTCCTCTGATTCGCCAGCGTCGCCTGAACCCGCGTGGTCGCTGTCTCCTGGCGCTGGCCAACGCACTGATCGCTCCCCAGCTCCTGGATCTTCTATACCAGCCTCGCCTGTTGCTGTTCCTGCTGCACCGCTCCCGGGTGTGCAAACTAGATTACAAAAAGGTATCCGACAACCAAAACAATATACCGATGGAACGGTTCGCTATGGCTTGTTTTCCTCTACAGGTGAACCTCGAAACCTTCCTGCTGCTCTCAATGATCCCCATTGGCGTACTGCTATGCAAGAAGAATTTGATGCTCTTATGGACAACAAAACTTGGCACTTGGTTCCTCCTAGTTCCAACAAAAATATCATTGATTGTAAATGGGTCTATCGTATCAAGCGTCGTGCGGATGGTTCCATTGATCGTTATAAAGCTCGGTTAGTGGCCAAGGGATTTAAGCAAAGGTATGGAATTGATTATGAGGACACTTTTAGTCCAGTTGTCAAAATTGCCACCATCAGAATTGTTCTCGCTATCTCTGTCTCTCGTGGCTGGAGTTTACGGCAGCTAGATGTCAAGAACGCGTTTCTTCATGGTGTTCTGGAAGAAGAGGTCTATATGAAACAACCTCCAGGTTTTGAACATCCTGATGCTCCTCATTATGTTTGCAGACTTGATAAGGCTTTGTATGGTCTGAAACAGGCCCCTCGAGCATGGTATTCTCGGCTGAGCTCAAAATTGCAAGCACTTGGTTTTCTTCCTTCAAAAGCTGATACTTCCTTGTTCCTTTTTCACAAGTCAGGTGTCACAATTTTTCTGTTGATATATGTTGATGATATTATTGTCACTAGTTCCTCTGATCATGCTATCTCTATGTTGCTTAAAGACCTCAATGACAACTTTGCTATCAAAGATTTGGGAGAGCTCCACTATTTTCTAGGCATTGAAGTCAAGAAAACCTCAGATGGTCTGTTGCTCACTCAGGAAAAATATGCTCATGACATCTTAGCCAAGGTCGGCATGCTTGCTTGTAAGTCGGCTCCTACACCACTGTCCTCCTCAGAGCCACTGTCTCTCCATGAAGGTACTCCTCTTGGTCCTGATGACAGTACACAGTACAGAAGCATAGTTGGGTCACTCCAGTATCTTACTCTTACTCGACCAGATCTGTCATTTTCCGTGAACAAGGTCTGTCAGTATTTACATGCTCCTACCACTGCTCATTGGACAGCTGCTAAGAGAATTCTCCGATATGTCAGGGATACTACTCAGCTTGGTATTACTTTTCAGAAATCTTCATCTACACTCCTTAGTGCCTTTTCTGATGCAGATTGGGCTGGATGTCTTGAGGATCGCCGTTCCACTGGTGGTTTTGCCATTTTTGTTGGTCCTAACCTGGTCTCATGGAGTGCCAGGAAACAAGCCACAGTGTCACGCTCCAGTACTGAAGCTGAATACAAAGCCTTAGCCAATGCTACAACTGAGTTGATATGGGTTGAAGCTCTTCTTACTGAGCTCGGTGTTAAGTTAACTGAGAAGCCTTGCTTATGGTGTGACAACTTGGGTGCTACTTACTTGTCAGTTAATCCAGTCTTTCATGCTCGCACCAAGCACATTGAGATTGATTATCATTTTGTTCGTGAACGAGTTGCAAGCAACAGTCTAGATATCAAATTTATTTCCACCAAAGATCAGCTAGCCGATGGTTTCACTAAGGCTCTGCCAGTTAAGAGTCTAGATGAGTTCAAGCGTAATCTAAACCTCTCTCGTGGTTTAGATTAAGGGGGGATGTTAGAGTATGTAGTGAGTCTGTAATATCGTATGTGTACGTGTACGGAGTAGTACTCCGACGTACACATACAATCCTTGTAAGCCACGTATGGGGGCTGTTCCCTGCACTATATAACACGCAACCGATGCCCCCAGAGGGGTACGCATCGTTCCCACAAGTCTGACAGTTAGATACCAGAACCATTTTTTGATGTTATTGCACTTGGATTATTGTTTCCCATTTTTGTTACCAGAATTCGGTGTTTCTCATCTGAAGTTAGGTTCAATATAATGTAAATTTTCTTTTATTTCGGTGAACAATGTGGTTCCCAATTTGTCTTTGTTCTACCAAAGGTGCTAGAATTCGAGGTGTGAAACAAAACATTTTGTGAGCTGCATGGTGCAAGTTACATTTCTAGATTGTTTCAGCTTTTTATGACCGTCCTACTCCTACCTCTTGATCACTGTAATGCTCAAACATTTTATAAGTGTATTCTTCCAATAAACTGGCCTAAAACAGGAGAAATATTGTATAGAGCATTTCATTTTGTGAGAGTTCCTAATTCGTTTTCTCTTCAATAGTAAACGAGGGTTGCGGCGGCCACAGTCGCGGAAAGTGTGGCATGCACTTGATTTTGAGATGGCGTTGCACTCCGCGTTGTGACGTTCGGCAACATGGAGGCTTCCATTGGAGTGAGTGGTACGATCTCAACCTCCCCCAACTCCTATTTACTTCCTCTTGTCCCGTGCTCCACCTTTCCTCTAATAGTACTCAAGTGTTCAGAGCTTAATTAGTCACATAGTAGTAGAGTATTATTATAAACTTTGGTAGTGAGAGAGACAGCGGACGTGAGGCACTAAAACGAATTAGGAACTCTCACAAAATGCAGCTATAGATAAGGTCATTGTTTCTAATGACCATATCGAACACAAGGGAACCACACATTTTAGTGGCTCGGATATGTGGTAGGTACCAGACTAAAAGCGTTGTGAGGCTGGCGGATGGTTTAGAAATTTTCTATTTACAACAATACCTCATATATAATTCTGGTTTTAGATGGTTGCGTCTCTTCCCTTGTAGAAGGTAATTTTAGAATAGAATATGTGGTGGATACCACTTACCAGACTGAAAGGTGGTCTCAAAACTGGCAGGCGGTTAGAATTTTGCAATTCACAGCGATACACCCTATATAGTTCTAACCATGGATATTACCAAATACATCCATGTTTTCGGTGCTTGTGCTACCTTCTTACATAATAATACTATAGCTAGACTCGGCCTCGTCTTTTCCAAGGTGACGAGAGCCAAGATCCACGATTTGCGCGTCTTGTCCAGGTCTTCTTCCACTTTGCAGCTGTTTGCCACCGAGCACGTGTTTACTCTCTTCTATAACTTCTTTCCCTTTCCTATTTCTTTCAGTTGAGCAGCTACCAAATGAATTAGCTACGGGTAAGAAACTTCATAGACAAGAAAATAAACTTGAATAAGTAAAGTACCAGCCTAAAAAATTCATACCCGATGTTCTTTTGGGATCTTGTGATTTTTCTTATTATCACAAATGGTAGGTTATTTATATTTTCTAATTCTTCTTTAATATAATCAGCGTAAATGTCAGGAGCTTTTTGGGAGAATTCGGTTTGTGAATATGAAGTTAATGATCAGTTTTCTCCACTCCTATTTCTATGTATATTGGTTTATACCTTGAATTTTTTTCTTGTCCATATGGACCACTGAGGAAGCTCGACTTGTGTTCGATATAACAATGTCTCAGTATGATATGTGTTTTGGTTTGATAGCACTGCTACATTAGATATTGGTTTTATATAAAACGTAACTTTGTATTTATATTATATCTCCTGGATGAGGAACACTGGAAAAGCATAGCTTGGTAGCCCCTGTGATCGAAATTCCAGGGAAGGCAATATGGTTTGTAGTACCGCCACCAAAAGCAACCTTTTTATTAATTTGTTTCCACTACTGTTAAGCGGTAGGCTATTGTTGCCTTCGGTTTTTAGGTGAACCTGAAATAAAACAAAACATTATTAGTATGTTTCTTCATGTTTTTATAGCCAGCCTTTAATTTAGATGTTGTACTCACATTTAGGCTTCTCGCTGTACTGTGGCGTGTAATGATACGAATATGTATCCTCTCTTTTATGCCTTTTTGTTCAAGACCAGTTTGGAGGGCTAAAGTGATCGATTTGCAGCTCGAGCATTGCTAGAGGACTTTCTAGAAGCTCCAAGTACAAATGAAGATTTACTGATTGTCGGAAGTTTCCTACAGATGAGAAGATGGATTTACTAGAAGCCTAACAAGATGGATTATTTGCAGCTCAAGAATTACTAGGTTCACTACTACAGGATTTGTTCTGACAACAAACAAGGATGTGGAGCAAGGCACTGCCCTTCAGATTCCTACGCTTCAAGCCTAGAACCTAGGCACATTGAGGTTATCTTTCTATCTTTCTAGCCATTTTGATCATTTAATTATGTGTATGCATTTTATTCTTCTCTTTACTAGAGAACAACCTTTGTTATTTAGGTTGTCCCTATCAGTGTCCCTAGAAAAGTTCAGTCCCTTGAACTAACTAAAGAACATTTTCACATGAATAAACCGATTTTTTGTAAATATGCTAAAATCACATTTTGTCAAGAGGTGGGAAATGGTATCTTCCTCTATATCATAGAGGGGGCATCCCACAGGATGGTCCAGCTTTGCTTCTCTGGCTTATCAGTAGTCCAACCCTGAATCACCGACAACCGAACAGTTAATCCTCTGAGGTGGTATTACATATGTAAGCAATAAAGTCGCAAAACCTATTTAGGGATCAAATCGAATCTCAAAATACGTATTTATGCAGCAGTATCACAAAGCTACAGGACTAGGTTCTGTAATCCAAAGCACAGATGGTTATGATATTGTACTGTACTTGGTTCAAAAATGATGTTGTACAACCAATGTACAATGTACTTTCGTTGTCTTATAATGGTAGTAATACTGAATGGTGTCGCTCATGAGATACTGATCAGTTGGTTAGCAAGTTTTGTATGATTCTGTATCTTAAGACATAGTTTAGTCCTCACACAGTTCTGCTTGTACATTGTTCCTAGCCTGCAATTTCTCAACAAAAATATCTGTAAAGGCTTCATGGGATTGGCTTTATATTGAACAATGGTGCATCACTAATTTTTGTATTTCTTAGATCTTATATACTCTAAAAATCACAACCCCGATAGTCATGGATTTAATTTCACAAAACATGGTAGCAATAATCCTTTTGGGTTACATTTTCCCTTTTTCTTTGTCTCTCATATTGATTTGCATGTAGGGATTTTGGACACTGATATCATGTGGAATACCTTTAGCTTGAGTGCTATCCAAGGGCGACGTATTTTTGAACTGATTTTATAGAAGGTGTCTTCGACCTTCTTGCGATGGGCTTGATGGCTTATGTGCTAATTAGCCAAATAACCTGGTCCAACATAGGCTCCACATCTGTCTCTCGGATTATTCTCATTTTGTACTAATATCATATTCCCTGTAATCTGATGATACATCATCTTGATAAGACGTTCAATACATTTCCGTGGAATTTTGTTGAATTATCCTACAAACTGTGGCCAACAAATTGTACTACAAAATGAGCTTCGTTTAGTTGCCTATGTACTTGATATTTTAACTCTATGCATTTTCCGTTTAATACATTTTTCGTCATTTCGTGATATTTATATTGTTGGAGGATTCATTACCGCGTTCAATGGCGATGATTAAATCATTTGTTCTTACTAATTACTATCATGCTTTTTTGTGATATCATGGTGCATGTCCATGACTCCAAATCCCTCGCTTTTCGCAACCTAAAGTCATGCATCTCAATTGCATATAGAGACATATATGGACATTAAAACAAGATAAATTTATGCCTAAAGTCTTGTCTCGCTTCCGTCATTTACGCCCGTGGCGCAACATGTCGTCTAGTTTACCTCGAAAGTTCAACTTGCGTCACAAGCGGTTACACTTATATCCAAGCTATATTTAAACTATATTTTTTAAGCTTCCCGCTGCAACGCGCGGGGTATATTTCTAGTTCTTTTAAAACTTAAGAGATAAAGTAAGTCATAAAGTCCTTCTTAGCTTCGAACATTTTATAATAAGAGAAATTAAACCTAAAGAAGTATGTTACAGAAATCCAAAACATAGTCACAACTCACAACTCATGCTCCCTTTTGAATTTTCACGTCAAACCAACAGATTGGTAAGATAAAATGCACCAATGGTGGACCCCCAAAAAAAAACGTCGATAGCATTAAATTTTGTTTGGCACATCTAGAAAATAGATCGGTAGATTATCTATACATAAGTAGCACCATGGTTTGGTTGGTTGCTAAGTTTAGTTGGGTTAAATTCTCATAACATACGTGGCTCTGCCATATCTTTTGTTTCCTTTGATTCTTAATAGTATAATTAAGATAAGTATAAATGAGGTCTAGAAGGGATCTCTATAATTACTACGCAACTAACGAGGTCTAAATGGGAGCCATAAATTAAGTTACTGCTCAGCTACATCTACATGTTCAACTGAAATTATAGCGTATCAGTTCCGGAGTCCAACTGAATCATCCTAATCGATCGCACCCCTCATCGTACTAACAAGAAAACAGAAGTACTACATGAACATACTTTTTCACTATTGACAAACAGGGAACTTAGTGGAAGAAGATGCAAAGATGTTTTCTGAAGCCCACTGACAGAACACATGACAACGTACTGTATGATCACCACAAGGCTGAGATGCCAAGCTGAAATCCCTGTCTTTCTCCCAGCTTGGCCACACTTTCCCTTGGCTCCACCTTTTCACTTAACCCTAAACACATCCCTGCGTGTTGAAAGGGATGGCTGAGTTGAGAAATCACCATGAAATCCCCAAATCCAATCGTGGATACTCCTGATGAAACAAGAACCCACGGCTCCACCTTGAATTAAATCCTCACTCATCTCATCGGGCCACATCAAAGTGCGCCGTTGCGGACGCAACGGGAGAGGAACAATGAGTCGGCGCGCCGCGCCAGAGTTACCCGGTGCGGTGCTGTGCGAACCGAGCGAGCGACGCACACGACACGACGCTGACACTGATACTGGCACACACACGCACACACAGCTTGGACAAAAGGCAGTCCGATCGACCCGCTCGGAGCAACCACTGTAGCACCACTGGTCTTTATATACTGGAGACTGGAGTTCACTGATGCCGTAGAGACACACAGAGCACGTAGCAGAGAGTGAGGAGGGCGTGATCGGCAGAGGAGGAGAAAGAAGAAGCTTAGACAGAGGAGAAGGAGGAGAGCTGAGTGTGCTAGCTCATCATGGCAGCACGGCGCTCTGTCCTCGCCGGCCTCGTCGCCGCCCTGGCCATCGCCGCGTGCGCCGCCCACGCCGGCGCCGCGCCGGGCCTGGGCTTCGAGCCGGCTGACCAGGCCGCTCCGCCTCCGCCGCGGGCGCCTGCGCGCCACCATTTCAGCGCCGGCGCCATCGCCGGCATCGCCGCCGCGGCGGGAGCGGTGGTCCTCGGCGTCGGGATCTTCATCTGCTGCTGCTGCCTGTGCGCGCGCGGTTCGGACGCGGACGAGCCGGCGGCGCCGGTCCGCCGCGCCGACGTCGTCGTGGAGCTTCCACCAGTCCGCGTGCGCGCCGCCTGATCGCCGCCTCCGACCGAGCTATTCACTTATAGTTTCCTCCGCTCTTGTGTCTGTTCTGCTCCGTTGATCGGAGTTTTCGGGCCAATTACGTTCCTCTCTTTCTCAAAGATTGTAGTATTGCACACTCCTGTAATTTGGCCGAGTAATAATAGATAAAAGTATGTTGATTGCAAAAACAAATATGGCAGTACACGGTACGTGGATAGCAAGATAACTTGTATATATGCAATTATAATATTTACATTGACGCAACAGCGTAGAAGATGCAAAGTCTGTTAAGATAGCACAAGCCCGAAAATGTACCTGAAATTAGTATCAAAGATCCGGAAGAGGAAAATGGAGCAATTCTATAATTATGCTCATATGAAAAATTAGACATTTCGAAAGAATATGAACAATTAAACATTTATGTTATGGAAGCAGTTTGGAAACTATGTTAAGATAGCAATCTACATACATATTCGGGAAGCTTGCTGAAAGATCACGCTTTAGATTAGTGCCAGAGAACCAACAAAAAAAAAAAAAGAGAGGAGTACTTTTAGATTATCCTGATCTCAACAATTTGACATTTATGTTAACAAAGCCATTTAACATGCATGTTGTCCAGATAATAATGTGATAAGTAGATATTCGTGAAACTTAATGTATGATCAAACTCCTGAAAAGAGGACTGCAATATAATTTCTCTCTATATTCTAGCAAATGTAGATCAATTTCAAATTCTAGTCTAATTAATATATAGTGACTTAGTATCAGTGCATGCTACGATGCATACTGGTGAGATTGAAGATCAGGAAACTGAAATGGGACAGCAGATGCGCACCAGCGCATGCAGAGCAAAGATGAGGATGCAACTCATGAAAATATATGAACTTGAACGGCTAGAAGAGAGGATGCAGTCTCAGGAAAATATATGAACCTGAAGGCTGGAGGAGAGATGACATCTTTCTCCCCCGATTCTTCATCGTCAAACATCTTGTTGAAATGCCCAGTAAGGATATATTGTCCTTTCTGTGAGCAACCTAACAGCGGAACAAAGAATAGAAAGTGACACCCTTTCAGTGAAATGGGTACTTGATACTATACATTATCAAAATTGTGGAGAAACCAATGCACTCTGCTTATGCAGGTAAACTCTTTATACGCAAATCATTGGAATAAAACTAAAAGTTTAGCATATTTCCAACAAATTACAGTAAGCATAAGAAATAGCTCCAAACTATGCATCTAAAAAATTTGAATTGTACATTTTGTGGTTAACCCAAATGTCACGCCCAAGGTTTCAGAGATAGTAGTGGTGGTGGGTTTCAGGGCGAGGACGAGGTAACTTGGGCTTCCGGCTGGCCGTGGTGGCGATGCCGGCAGCCTGGGTTGTTGCTGTACGTGGACGTGGAGCCTAAATCTCCTATGTGCGTGCACTACGAGAAAACAGGACTTTGGCAAGTGTCAGGAACTTTGCCAAGTATTTTTCTACGTGCGCTCAGCAATGATGGTCTTTGCCGAGTGTCTGAGCAAAACACACTCGACAAAGAAATAAAAAAACACTCGACAAATAAATACACTCAGCAAAAAAATAGAAAAACACTCAACAAAGAATTACGCTCGGCAAAATATTATAAAAACACTCGGCAAAGAACTGTAATGGACGTCCTCGGCCACCCGAATTGGACGGAACTATAATGGCCGTCCTATTTGCCGAGTGCTAAATGTAAATACACTCGGCAAAGAGTTTTGATTTTTTTTGCGCCAATTTTCCGCTGTAACTTTTTTCCAATTTAAGTTTTTGCCGAGCGTATTTCTCGAGGACTTTCAGCAAAGAGTTTTGATTTGTCTTTGCGCCAAATTTCTCGCTTTAACCTTATTTATTTATCGCCATTTGAATTCTTTGCCGAGCGTATTTCTATGAAACACTCGGCAAAGTCATATTTACACTCGGTAAAGATTTAGGCTCGGCAAAGATTTTTTTATATCTTTTATTCTTTTTTAGCTTTACTCATATGTGTGAAACTCGCACGTCGATGCCACCGGTGCAAAACTCTCGATCGTTCTATGATAAAATGACTAGTTATCTAAAAATGAATTTTTTTCAAAAAATCATGAGTAAACTACGAAGCACCTATAGTTCAAACTTGACCCACTTCCAACTGAATCGGCAGAATTTTTTTATGAGAGGTGGATGGAAACATTCTAACACACAACCATTTGGTTATTTGTTCATAAATGTATTCTAATATTTTTTAAATTGCCGTGGTCCAGTTTCGAAGCATATTGTTGGTAGGTCCTTCACAAAAAACCCTATTTTTGGCATTCGAAAAATAAAAAATTACTTTTCGTGCAATTTTTTTCTTAGGCAACATTGTTTACCATTCCAAGATACACGCTTGTGCACTATGGGCACATTTCACCAAATTATGCCTGGTCATGATATTTGTCATTTGGCTTGATAGTCATGAATCGTTGTGCATGATACCTCTTTTCCGTGAACACTTTTCTAGATTGTCATTTGTGCATGATAGTCATGAATCGTTGTGCATGATATTTGTCATTTGTCATTTGTGCATGATAGTCATGAATCGTTGGCTTGATATTTGTCATTTGTGCATGATAGTCATGAATCGTTGTGCATGAATCGTTGTGCATGATATTTATCATATTTCAAGTTTATTATTTTAATAGTGGCTAGGTCACATATATAATGCAAAGAGTTATATTTTTTGATTTATTTTAAATTTCTTAAGATGTTTTCAAAATATGGGAAAAATCATCGACATGACCGTTCATACCTAGAGGTGGAATCCTGTAAAACTCTCGATGGTTCTCTGATGAAATTACTACATATGTATCTAAGCATGATTTTTTTTTCAAAAAACGTGAGCACACTATGAAGCACCTTCGGTTCAAATTTGACCCGCTTCCAGCTGAATCGACACAGATTTGTCTTTTTGATGAGAGGTGGACGGAAACGTTCTAACATGCAAACATTTAGTTATTTGTTCATAAAATGTAGTCTAATAGTATTTAAAATTGGCGTGGTCCAACTTTTGCAACATATTTTGGTAGGTGCTTCACAAAAAAACCTATTTTTGGCAATCAAAAAATAAAAACAAATTATGCAAAGAAAACAAAAAGTTTCTTCGACAACATTGTTCCCCATTCCAAGATACACGCTTATCCACAATATGGGCACATTTCAACAAATTACGCCATGTTTATGGTCATGATATTTGTCATTTGGCTTGATAGTCATGAATCTTCATACATGATACCTCTTTTCTATGAACACTTTTCTAGAATATTTGTCATATTTCAAGTTTATTATTTTTAACAGCAACTAGGTCACATATAATGACATAATGCGAATAGTTAATATTTTTTGATTTATTTTGAAGTTCTCAAGATGTTTTCAAGATATGGTCAAAATCATCGACATGACCGTTCATACCTAGAGTTGGAATCCTGCAAAACTCTCGATGGTTCTTTGATGAAATGACTACTTGTGCATCTAAAAATGATTTTTTCAAAAATCATGAGAAAAATACGAAGCACCTGCAGTTCAAATTTGACCAGCTTCCAACTGAATCGGCAAAGATTTGTCATTTTTATGAGAGGTGGATGGAAACGTTCTGACATTAACCATTTTGGTTCACAAAATGTAGTATAATAGTTTTAAAATTGGTGTGGTCATTGTTCCCCATTCCAAAAAACCTATTTTTGGCTTTCAAAAAATAAATATTAAAATTTTAATATAAAGAAAACAAAAAGTTTCTTCGGCAACATTGTTCCCCATTCCAAGATACAGTCATATGCACAATATGGGCACATTTCAACAAATTATGCCATGTTTATGGTCATGATATTTGTCATTTGGCTTGGTAGTCATGAATCTTCGTACATGATACCTCTTTTCTGTGAACACTTTTCTAGAATATTTTTCATATTTCAAGTTTATTATTTTTAATAGCGACTAGGTAACATATAATAACATAATGCGAGGAGTTTATATTTTTTGATTTCTTTTGAATTTATCAAGATGTTTGAAAATATGGTCAAAATCATCGACATGACCATCCATACCTAGAGGTGGAATCCTGCAAAACTCTCGATGGTTCTATGATGAAATGACTACTTGTGTATCTAAAAATGATTTTTTTTTTCAAAAAAATCGTGAGCAAACTACGAACACCTGGAGTTTACTGTCTTTTGTGTGAATGGGGAATCAGTCTACTAGTCAATGCTTCCGCTATTAGATTTGGCTGTGATTTCCTCCTATTTAAACGTTACAAGTTTTATGTTATAAAGGTTTTCGTGTTCAAATGGATTTTGCTCAAACAGGCCTCAAGCTTAATGCCTCCATAGATTAGACTTTTAAAAAGCTTCCGTGATTTTAGGCCAGCCTTTTGGTGGCCCAAATGGCTTCCCAGGGGTATTGACGCCTATTCTGCGCTCTTAGCGTCAAGTATCCCGCATACGCGCACCCCCTCAGAGTAACTGGGCCTGGCCCGTTTCCTGGTTCTTCCGCACGATCGTTTCCTTCCGTCTGCGCGCGCTCTTTTCCTTCCGTCTGGTCGTTTCGTTTCGTTTACTGGTTGTTTTGCATCAATCGTTGCTTCAAAAAACCAAGAAGCTGTGCAAATATTCATTTGAACCATTATCAGAATTTAAACATTTTTCAAAATTGATGAACCTTCTTTCATATTTTCAACAAAAATATGATGGAAGTTCACTTGAATTTTGCTGTTTCAAAACAGCATATTACACCATCCAGTAAAAAATACATAAAATACATAGTATTCGAACGGCTGTCTCGTCATTTCTCTCAGATATGTGGGTGATGAACCGAAAATTAAGGTGCTGAACTGAAAAATATAGGTGATGAACTGAAAAGAGTGAACGAGATATATTTAAGGCGATGAACGGAACAAACCAGGCGACGAACCGAAAAATGTAGGTGATGAATCGAAAATCTAGTTGATGAACAGAAATGAGTGAACCAAAAAAAGAAGTGAACAGAATATATCTAGAGCGAAGAACCGAAAGTCTATGCGATGAACCGAAAAAATGAAGGTGATAAGCCGAAATGAGTGAACCAAAAAAGAAGTGAACAGAATATATCTAGGACAATGAACCGAAAGTCTACGTGATGAACCAAAAATGTAGGCGATGAACCGAAATGAGTGAACCAAAAAAAACAAGTGAACATAATATAACTAGGACGATGAACCGAAAGTCTATGCGATGAACCGAAAAATGTACATGATGAACCGAAATGAGTGAACCGAAAAATTAGGTGATGAACCGAAAAGAGTAAACCAAAAATCTAGGTGATGAACCGAAAAATATAGGTGATGAACCGAAATGAATGAACCAAAAAATTAGGTGATGAACCGAAAAGAGTGTACCGAAAAGAGTGAACCGACAAGATGAAGACAATGAACCGAAAAAAATCGAGATGATGAACCAAAAATAATGAACAAAATATATTTAAGGAGATGAACCGAGAAAATATATATATGTGATGAACCAAAAAATCTAGGCGATGAACTGAAAATGTAGGTGATAAACCAAAAAATGTAGGTGATGAACCAAAAAAGAAGTGAATAGAATATATCTAGGGCGATGAACCAAAAGTCTATGAGATGAACCAAAAAATATAGGTGATGAACCGAAAGGAGTAAACCGAAGGTCCATGCGATGAAACCGAAAAATGTAGATGATGAACCCAAAAAATGTAGGTGATGAACCGAAATGAGTGAACATAATATATCTAGGACGATGAACCGAAAGTCTATGCGATGAACCGAAAAAGTTAGGTGATGAACCGAAAAAGCTAGGTGATGAACCAAAAATAGTGAACCGGAAGTCTATGCGATGAACCAAAAAAATGTAGGTAATGAACCGAAAAAATCTAGATGATGAACTGAAAAGAGTGAACCAAAATCTAGGTGATGAACGAGATATATTTTAAAGGCGATGAACGGAACAAACTAGGCGACGAACCGAAAAATGTAGGTGATGAATCGAAAATCTAGTTGATGAACAAAAATGAGTGAACCAAAAAAAGAAGTGAACAGAATATATCTAGGACAATGAACCAAAAGTCTACGTGATGAACCAAAAATGTAGGCGGTGAACCGAAATGAGTGAACCAAAAAAAACAAGTGAACATAATATAACAAGGACGATGAACCGAAAGTCTATGCGATGAACCGAAAAATGTACATGATGAACCGAAATGAGTGAACCGAAAAATTAGGTGATGAACCGAAAATCTAGGTGATGAACCGAAAAATATAGGTGATGAACCGAAATGAGTGAACTGAAAAATTAGGTGATGAACCGAAAAGAGTGAACTGACAAGATGAAGACAATGAACCAAAAAAAATCGAGATGATGAACCAAAAATAATGAACAAAATATATTTAAGGAGATGAACCGAGAAAATATATATATGTGATGAACCAAAAAATCTAGGCGATGAACTGAAAATGTAGGTGATAAAAATGAACCAAAAAAGAAGTGAACAGAATATATCTAGGGCGATGAACCGAAAGTCTATGAGATGAACCAAAAATATAGGTGATGAAGCGAAAGGAGTAAACCGAAGGTCCATGCGATGAAACCGAAAAATGTAGATGATGAACTGAAAAAATGTAGGTGATGAACCGAAATGAGTGAACATAATATATCTAGGACGATGAACCAAAAGTCTATGCGATGAACCGAAAAAGTTAGGTGCTGAACCAAAAATAGTGAACCGGAAGTCTATGCGATGAACCAAAAAATGTAGGTAATTGATGTCCACAAGTATAGGGGATCGCTGAAGTCTTCGTTGGGAAGTATTACCCAAATTTATAGTTCGACACGATGGGAACACAAGAATGTCAATAAGACCTTAGCAGTTGAGGCGTCACTCTCAACCACACCTGTATATCAATAACTTGCAGCAGTAATAGTAATGGCAGTAAAAGATTCAAGCGAGCAGAAATAAAACAGCAACAGTAACGAGGATTTCCCAGTTTTCACCGGAAAAGTGAAAGTGTAACTCAGAGATTTGAAACGTAGGCATGAGGTGACAGCGGGGCGTTGCATGAATGAGATTGATCATATAATAAAGTAAAGCTAGCAATGGGGCTTTTCTCTAACTCCGATATATGTAGGTATGTGTTCCTTAAATAGTGGTGCATACTAACAAAGAGAATTTGCACAACATCTATTGGCCTACCTGCCCATTTCACCGGGGCCAACTTGGAACTACAGGTAATTAAGGTCTACCCTTTCGTGTAGACCGGGACAATGCATTAACACTCCATGAACAGATAGGATCCTCAAACTAGAACATCTCCCCCTTGTTTTCCCTAAACGTCACTTTTAGGGTTCGCAGGTTCAACATAACAGCAGGTGATGTACTTTGCAGGTAAATACTAAACTCAATTACATGATAAAGCAAAAAGGTTCAGTACTGAAATCATGCCACTCGTGCCCTAGTAGCAAGCATTAAACATAACAAGAGTGCACCAACACAATACAAAAGCATCCTCAAGATAAACCCTAAGATTATCGAACAACGGGTAGCATTACATGGTCAATCTCATCCAATCCCCATCCACCTCACATGCCTACAACAAACTACTCACACATGGTGATGGAGAGGAAGCTCATGGTCGATGGAGATGAAGGCGGTGATGATGGCGGTGAAGACGGCCTCCGGATCCCTCCACCGGAGGAGAAATCCTGGATCAATCTGTCCCCGAAACGAAGATCGTGGTGGTGGCGGCGGTGTGTTTCGCGAAAGCTCCTCCCCCCCTAGGGCAAGCCTTTTTTTCTCATATATGAAGGCGTACGTCGAAGACCGGAGGCGAGACGGTGCCCGAGGCCCATTTTAGAGGGGCCCACGCGGCTATAGTACCAGGCCGCGTGGGGCCACCCCTTTTGGCTCTCCGGCACCCCCTCGTGTCCATCTTTGCCCAAAGTGCTTCTTTTCCATGAAAAATGACGTGGTATTTTTCCCCTATTTTATTTCCTGCAAAAATAGCCAGGGGAGAGACTTTGCTAAAAACAGCGTCAGAAAAAGCAGTTTTATTCAAATATGGAAGGATCCCGGAGCAAATTATGAGGCAAAGTGCTTGGAAAAGTGGATGCATTTGGGATGCATCAGTAATGAACCGAAAAAATCTAGATAATGAACTGAAAAGAGTGAACCGAAATCTAGGTGATGAACAAGATATATTTTAAAGGCGATGAACCGAAAATCTATTGGCGATGAATCAAAAAATCTAGGTGATGAACCGAAAAAATCTATGTGACGAACCAAAAATCTTGGCGATGAACCAAAAAGAGTGAACGAAAAAAAGGTAGTTAACAAAAATATATCTAGGTGATGAACCGAATATCTACATGATGAAATGAAAAAAATGTACGTGTTGAACCAAAAAACTAGGTGATGAACCGAAGAGAGTGAACCGAAAATCTAGGTGATGAATCGAAAAAAAAGTGAACCGATAATAGTGAAGACAATGAACCAAAAAAAGTCGAGATGATGAACCGAAAAAATAATGAACAAGATATATTTAAGACGATGAACCGAGAAAAAGAATATAGGTGATGAACCGAAAATCTAGACGATGAACCGAAAATGTAGGTGGTAAACCGAAAAATCTAGTGATCAACATAAAAAAATGAGTGAACCAAAAAGTCTATACGATGAAACCGAAAACTTTAGGTGACGAACCGAAAAAAGGTGAACCGAAAATCTAGGTGATGAACCAATAAGAGTGAACCAAAAAAATCCAGGGCGATGAACCGAACGTCTATGCAATGAACCGAAAATATAGGTGATGAACCGAAATGAGTGAACCAAAAAAGAAGTGAACATAATACATCTAGGACGATGAACCAAAAGGCTATGCGATGAAACCGGAAAAATTAGGTGATGAACTGAAAAGTAGTGAACCGGAAGTCTATGCCATGAACATAAAAATGTAGTGATGAACCGAAAAATCTAGACGATGAACCGAAAATCGAGATGATGAACCAAAAAAGGGTGAACCATATGTAGTTAAGGCGATGAACCAAATAAATTGAACGAAAAAAGGAGCGAACATAAATATATCTAAAGCGAAAAATTTAGGCGATGAACGGAAAATCCTAGGTGATGAACCGAAAAAATAGAGTGAATTGAAAAATCTAGGTGATGAACCGAAAAGAGTGTACCAAAAAATATCTAATGCGATGAAGCAAAAAAACAAAATGATGAACCGAATATCTAGGTGATGAACCGAAAAATAGTGAACCTAGGTGATGAACCAATAAGAGTGAACCAATAAAAATCTAGGGCGATGAAATCGAATAATTTACATGATGAACAGAATAAAAATGAAGAAGACATATTTAAGGCGATGACCCGAGGGGAAAAGAAAAGAATATAAGCGATGAACCGAAAATCTAGGTGTGATGAACCGAAAAAAGAGTGAACGAAAAAAAGAGTGAACATGATATATCTAAAAAAAGCAAGGAACCGAAAAGCATGGACGGGATATATAAGGCGATGAACCAAAAAAAAAGAGTGGACATGACATATCTAAGACGATGATTCAAAAATCTAGGTTATGAACTGAAGAAGAGTGAACCGAAAAAAATATCTAAAAAAAGGCGATGAACCAAAAGGATGATCAAGCTCATCATTTTAGACAATCCAAAAACTGAAGTTCGTTTCATCGCCATTTTGATCGTTCGGTATCGTATTATGACTAAAACATGTATACGAAAAAAACCATGGTCGCATTACGATGCATGAGGTGTCCGTTTTTGTCGGAACTGTATATACATACAAGAAACAAAAAAAGTTCCTTACGGCATAAAAACGGCATTCCTACGGCATCTTCATAATGTCCCACGGAGGGGGCATGCAGAGTATGCCTGGGCATTTTCAGTTCATAAGTACCAGGTAATAGGAGATATGCATTAAAAAAACACATCCGTGCTGTAGCATTTTGTGCGTGCAGCCTCAAAATCATTCCTATCCACTTCCTCTCCTACCAAAACCATCCCCCGCCTAGCGCTTCCTCTTCAAACCTTCTAGGGCTCCAATTTTGATCTTTTTAGGCCGTATTTGGTGATGTGTCCCCTCTGAATTGGATTGAATTGTTTTACAAACTAGAATGACACCCCGCGCATTGCAGCGGGAACCTATAGAATAAATTACTGAACATCTCAAAAGCTGAACATATATCATGTGCCGAAATATGAAAGCACATGAAAATATTATACAATTTGTGTATGGCGTGATAAAATATACGGGTTGGCGAGTTATACAAAAATACACTTGAATTTTGATGGACAGTTGCATTATTCGAAGAGAATACATTGGATGTGGAACAATAATAGGTTAAGAGAGAAATATTAGCTGACCATGACTTGTTAAAATTCTAGTATCAGGCATGAACCTTGTAACAGCTTGCAGGACATAATATATAAACACAATACTCTATGGTGGCATACCTTGAAAAGGTTCAGATATATTAATCTTCTTCATGAAGTACACTCCAGCGAGAAGGAAAATTGCTCCTGACAGATATGAAAAACATGCTGAATATACTACAGTTTCTTTGTGGATGGGCAAGGAATCTGAGTGGGGAATATAAAATTTTACGGGACAAGTTAATATTACTAATTAATGAATTAGAGGTTAAACCTGAGACCAATCCTCTTACGGTAGCTGAGCGGGCAGCCAAAGAGAGGCGGATGATAAGTTGGCACATTTGAGACGGGTTGAGTAATCTAAATGGGCACAATGAGCAAAAGTTATATATATTCAGGAAGGGGGGAGTAACACAAAATATTTCCATATAATTGCGAATGGGAAACATAGGAAAAAGAAAATTTTACAATTAGAACAAGAAGAAGGGACGATAGTTGGTCAGGAAAATCTTAAGACTTATATTTCGGAATACTATAAGAAATTATTTGGAGCGCCGGTTACAAATAATTTTTCTTTGGATGAGAGGGTCATTAATGATATGCCACAAATTTCAAATGAAGAGAATGAGGGTATTGACTCAAGACTTCTCTGAGAAAGAAGTGTTTGAGGCAATTCAACAAATGGAACATAATAAAGCTCCAGGACCGGATGGGTTCCCCGCGGAGTTCTATCAGAAATTTTGGGGGCTTATAAAAGCTGATTTGATGGCTATGTTTACACAACTATGCGTGGGAAACTTGCCATTATTTAAACTGAACTTTGGCATCATAACCTTGCTGCCAAAAAAAGAGGATGCAAGTAAAATTGAAGAATATCGTCCTATTTGCCTTTTAAATGTTAGTTTCAAAATTTTCACAAAAGTAGGAACTAACCAGGTTACTTCTATTGCGAGTAAAGTGATCCGTCCAACTCAAACTGCATTTATTCCGGGAAGAAAACATTCTGGAAGGGGTTGTTGTTTTACACGAGACGATTCATGAGCTGCATCGAAAAAAGATGGATGGGGTCCTTTCCAAGATAGACTTTGAGAAGGCATATGATAAAGTTAAATGGTCATTTTTGCGACACAGTGGTGTGATTGGGTGGCTCGGTTTGTGCAAGGGGGGAGTGTTGGAATTCGGGTTAATGACGATATCGGTCATTATTTCCAGACTCTCAAAGGTTTACGACAAGGAGATCCGTTGTCTCCAATTTTATTTAATTTAGTCGTTGATATGTTGGCTGTCCTGATTTCGCGAGCAAAGGAGGATGGTCAAGTGGGGGGATTAGTACCACACCTTGTCGAAGGAGGGATCTCAATCCTTCAATATGCGGATGATACTATTTTATTTCTTGAACACGACATTGCGAAGGCCGTGAACATGAAATTAATACTAGCTTTATTCGAGCAACTCTCTGGGTTGAAAATAAATTTTCACAAGAGTGAATTGTACTGTTTTGGGAAGGCTAAAGATGACCAAGAAGAGTACCGACGTATTTTTGGTTGTGAGATTGGTTCGTTACCTTTTAGGTATTTGGGAATACCAATTCATTATAGAAAACTTTTAAACAAGGAATGGAAAATAGTGGAGGACCGGTTTGAAAAGAAATTGGCAGCTTGGGTGGCAAGATTGTTGTCATACGGTGACCGTCTTGTGCTTATAAATTCAGTTTTAACAAGCTTACCAATGTTCTTACTATCCTTTTTCGAAATTCCAAAGGGAGTTAGAAAAAGGTTAGATTTTTATCGTTCTCGCTTTTTCTGGCAAAGTAATCAGCTCAAGCGGAAGTACCGGTTAACTAAATGGAACTTGGTTTGTCGACCAAAAGACCAAGGGGGTTTGGGAATTTCGGTCTTAGAAGTACAAAATAAATGGTTGTTGAGTAAATGGTTGTATAAGATTCTTAATGAAGAAGGGGTTTGGAAAGATTTATTAGTTAACAAGTACTTAGGGGATAAAGCTTTGTCTCAGGTACAAGTTAAACCTAGGGATTCACCGTTTTGGAAAGGGATCATAAAGTTAAAAGACGATTTCTTTAAGCGTGGAAATTTTTCGGTTGGCAATGGAGAACAAACTCGGTTTTGGGAAGATACTTGGTTAGGTCGTGTTTCTCTTCAAACTGAATACCCATCTCTATATGCCATTGCCTCTAACAAGCATAGCACGGTTCATAATGTTCTTGGGACAGTTCCTATTAATCTACCTTTTTGCCGGGTATTAATAGGTAATAATAGAACAAATTGGCTAATTTTAGTTGAGAGGTTAATGCGTGTTAACCTCATCGAAGAAGAGGATAGGTTCAAATGGACTCTTACTTCTAACGGAGCCTTTACGGTTAAGTCATATTACGAGGACTTAGTAAATGGACACACTAGATATTTGCGTAAGTATCTATGGAAGTTAAAGATTCCACTAAAAATAAAGATCTTCCTTTGGTTTCTTAATAGAAAGGAAATTTTGACCAAAGATAATTTGCTTAAAAGGCGCGGTGGATCGGGTGTAAGAAGTGTGTTTTCTGCGATGCGGATGAGTCCGTTGAACACTTGTTTATTAAGTGTTCATTTGCTCGAGATATTTGGAGACTAGTGCATTTCACTTTCAATTTTTACCCACCTACGAGCATTGCGAATTTGTTGGTAGTTGGTTAAATGGAATAGACAAGATCACAAAAACTTGTATTCGAGTTGGTGTTGCGGCCATATTATGGGCTATTTGGAATTGTAGAAATGATATTGTTTTTAACAAATCAAATTCCATCCATTATTTGCAGGTAATACACAAGGCATGCTATTGGATCCACTCATGGTCATTCCTACTTCCTGCGGACCAACGTGGGCTTATGGATGCCGGATGTACACGCATGTTGACGGTGGTGCGGGCTATCTTCAGCCGGGGTGGATGGTTTCAACCTAGACGCTTAGATGCTTAATAATATTATCTTGTTTGAGTGGCTGATCTTTGTAGCCACCTTAAGTGACTCATGAATTGTGAACTTGTACTCTTGGATGTTTAAATAATTGCGGATGGCTGTGTGCATCTTTTGGATGCAGAGGCCGGGGATCCGCACCCCTTTATCTAAAAAAAAAATACTACAGATTAACTGTTGTAGAGGTTTATTGCAATCAAACGAACTGTAATTGATGATCAGTACACTCGAACAAATTACGACACAACATGTATATAGACCCTATGCAGTTGCATGGTTCTGACAGCACATTTGTCGTTTGTACCAAAGCTTTGGTGACTACCAAAATATTATACCAAGCAGGGATTGCTCAGTTGGGTCCAAACGTTTGAGTGAATATGGCATGATACATATGGAATGAACACTTGAACATGTCTGAATCTCAAGATCTCAATACTGCATTTCCAGGTAACATTGGTTACTTCACTCGTGGCAAACAAAATCACAGGAAGCTGATGCACCCTTCGAAAAGTTGGAACAAAATTAACGAAGTCCATGAAAAATATACATAATCGTGGATTTGTGGTTGAAAACAAAATTACCTAAGCAGTGCTGGAGATGACCTCTGGTTAAATTCGTGTGTTTGCCACCTGATAGAAGAAGAGATATCGATAGAAATTCGGACAGAAATGTTCAGAGAGAGAAAGAGAGAGCACACTTGTATGCATGATGAAAATGGGCAGACTCTTCAAACTGTAGCAAAGCTTTGCCTTCGGCACAGACTGTGAAGCCAATTGTACGACAGCATATACGCTTTCGGCTTGTGCTAGTACGTGTGCCAAGCGAACTGGATGAGAACCTGCTGAGCAAGAGGCAAGATTTGCTGCGTGTGCCGGCTTGAATGGAAGATGAATATACTCGTATAAACTCATGGACTACAATCCGATATACATTCCGCTACCAAAAAAAGAAAAGCACTGAGCATTTTAATCAGTAAAAAAAGCTAAAAATAATAATACTGGTTACACCTAAAACTCAGTGAAAAAAATGGGGAACGTCCCAAAACATGAACACCAATTGACTGGATACACTAAGCTATGCAACTAGAAGACTTTGACAGTACCCGGAAATTAACATGAGTCGTTCATTTTCATCGATCCAATGGCTCTTAAGGGTCTGGTACTCCATAGCTAGCGCAGGGAGTACTCATTCCAAGACTCCAGAAAAATTACGGAGTACCTCCACCCGAGGGGTACTTTGGTGATTTGGTCTTATTGCACCTGTGGTTATTTTTTGGGCTAAAAGTTTTTCTCCGTTGAAATGGTCCTCGTCCCCAAATCAGATCGAGGGCAAAACCTCGGAGGAGAAATGGCTGCCGCCGCCGACGAGAAAGGAAGGAGGAGCATCGCAAACCCGTGGATGTCGCCTCCGGCGGGGAATGGGAGTAGGAGTGGGAGCACCACACACCCGTCTGCGCGCCGTCGCTGGCCATAGATGCCGCCGCCGCCATCGAGCTAGCCGAGTAGCCGGTCGCCCGTCTTGCTAGATCCCGTGACCCGTCCTGGAGACTGTTCTCCACAACCGCGACATCCACCCATGCGTGCTGCTGCAGCTGCTCCTCTGTGCTGACGGCGGCGCGGGAGTAGGGCCGGCTCAGGTAGCGAAGATGATGGAGCGGCTAGGACATCTGCTTACACACGCTGAAGATTGCTACACCAGGTAAGTTTGAGCATTCTACGATTAGTCTACTGTGTTTGGTTCCCATGTTTTGTTTCTAATGGAAATGGGACGATCAGCTGCTTAATTCAATTTCAGCTTTAGTGAATACCGTGCTTGTAGTCCAGTGAAGTTATGAAGAATGATGTTTGTTTCAACTGTTGTGTTTGAAGTTTCAAAATATCCTGAACCTTTGGTAGACTGCATTATGAAATAATATACTTTAGCTTAGTACTTGGACATGCAAAGACACAATAGGCCCTACAAACCTGAATCACATTTGTGGTCTGTTCTGTTTGTAGAGATCATTACCCCGAGTACAAAGCTTTTTGGCTTTTTGGCTTTGCCTTGCCCTTTTTCTCTGAATTCCTTTTCGGTTCATCATTTGCCCATGGGCTAATTTGTACATACTCTACCTACTATTAATGAAAAACTCCATTCTTTCGATAAGCCATGGTGGTTCTGTTCTTTATCACACGCCCTCCGTGGCCTTGAGCCGAAGTGATGCCAGCACTTGCTGGATCTTTCAAAAAAAAAAAACCAAAGCAGTGCTCTCTACAATGTGCACTACTGCTATTCCTCAGGCACGTCGTTTCAGGCAAGTTTTGTTCAACATTTCCTGAGCTGGCTCGGCTGATGCAAATTTTCCTTTAGATCTGCTCTGATCTGTGGGTTCTGACTAGATTTTTTTTGTAAAGGTTTGAGACGGATTCATTTTGTAGAATTTACAGAACTACTTTATGTGGTAAATCAACAAGGATGATGCACGATTGTGGGTTAGCTGCACTAATTTTTATTTATGCAGGGGCAGTTTGTCGATCTGGGAGGACCTATGTTGAGGAGTTGGTCAACTACTTCACTACGGCTTCGATCAATTAGTTTACAAGATACATTGGCTTCCACGGTCTATCTTCTGAATGAGAAGGAACACGGAATTTTACAACTGGGGAACAAACTTGACTCTGTATTTGAAGAAGAGAAATGCAAATGTGGAAAATACTGAAAACTTTTCTGGTTCATGATTATCATGTATGTTGCTAGAATATTAATCCCCGTTGTGTAGATATGGAGTATTGAAAGAAGATTCATGTCATATATTCTACTCTCTTGTAATAAAAATATGTGAGCCATTCTTCTGTATTGAAATAACAAATGTTATGCATCTGCAGAATGCCAATGTTGATGAGATAGAGTACATAATTTCCTTGATAAATTTATAGGATTCACTGACATCCCTTACAGAGGATGTGCTATATATGTTCATCAGGTAGAAATGGAGATGCTTCAGCTGACAACAAACAAATGATAACTTATTGATAACTGGTTCCAACCCTTTATCAAATAGTACTATTATCTCTCCAAAAGAAACAATGTACAAATAACAAAGTGTCGCAACAATATCCAGCAGCTGCTAGTGTTTACTACAACATCCTTAAAAGGAGCACCATCTAGATGGCCACGTCCCCGTGCATGTATATATAGCAAGCAGTACCGGATGCATCTTTCATGTTGTATCCATTTTGAAGCCCAGAAGCTGCTGCAGGGACTTCCAACCCTAAATCAACTCACGCTCAAAAGCTCTGGTCGACTCAGTCTTAACCAGAACACCATCCTTGGACAAGATACCATCATCATTAATCCGTTCATCGTCAGCATACATCATTGAACTGTCATTTCGCAGTGATGTGTCTACTTCATCACAAAGCTCATCTTGAGTTTCTGTTCATCCATCGCTAACTGCTTCAGATAACAAAATTTTAGTGTGAGACTAACATAAGAGGTGAAGAAGTTTGCATGAATACAGTATCGGTCAGTAGCATGAATACCAGACACTGGTTATGTGACCAAGTTTGCATACAGTAAATTGTCAGGTTAACTTTTGTCAGTGCTTTTGTTATTATAGAACTGTGCAACATCAGATGGTGAGCACATAATTTTATCTTATATGCCAAAGCAGCCACACAAACACTTATCTGCAGTTGCTACCATTTCCTCTTTTATGGTTAGTTGATACCGAAATGACAAGCTAAATTCTTTATCAGAGATTGAATTGTATCCAGAGGTTACCACATTGCAATTGTCTCCCAAATATCATCATATTTCTCTTGCATGAACACAGCAAATTTTCATCTGTCAACCAGTGGCAAGAACTAACCGGCTGAACGCGGTCAAGAGGGAGACCGGTGCGTGAGAGCAGGCCCGGCGAGCTGTGCGTCGTCAGCTTGCATGATGAGGGTGCTAGGGCAGCGGGGACGCTCGATCGGGGCGGTGGCACTAGCGCGGCCAATCGCGGTAGAGGCGCGACAGGGGTGAGGCGGCAGGTGGCTTGCGCGATGGCGGCTAAACGCGGCGGAGGCGCGGCATGGGTGAGGCGGCAACTGTGCGATGGCGGCGGCGGCGCTAGGGCAGCCGGCCGCCGGCAGCGGGAACGCTCGGCAGGCGTGATTCCCTCACAGTGCTACTCGGTTGACTTCTGATTTTGGGGAAAAAAATCAGAACCGATCGTATGCCCTGGGTCTATTAGGATGAGAAGGTCAAAAATCTAAAATACCCTTCATTACGGACGGCCAGATTAACCTGGTACTCCAACGCATTGTTTTGGAGTACCAGGGTACTGTAAAAATCATCATGCAACTAACATGGACACCAATTGATCACGCTGCCCTCCAACAAAACAAGAAAATACATGCTCAGTACTTTTTCTGCGAATCAAAAAAGAAATTAAAGGTGGAATTACTACCATGTTCCCAGATTTTTAAATAACTACATAGAAGCCGTTGAGCTCATACAAACCAGACCCCCCACAGACACCCATAAAATCTACACAAAACACATAGCAGGATTGAGGTCATCTAAGAACAAAAACGGCCGTCGTCGAGCTACAGAAAAGAAAACATGGCCTACAAATCTCAGATACTTGGCCGCATAATTTGGTGCGAAAACTTGCAACACATAGAACCCCATCTGGTAAAAGGATCTAATGATCTACACATCATACAATGACGACCGAGAAATGTAAATTAGGGTTTGCGTCGCATCGATCATGGAGGGCGAACAAAAAAAAGACGAACCTGCAGCCGCCATGTACGACCGAGAAGATGACGACCGCCACGATTTAGATCGGCGTGGGCGGAATAGAACAACCTGCGAAAGAAATCCGGGGAAGGGGAACGGCGGAGAGGGGCGAGGAAGAGGAGAACCCGCCCGTCCGCCGGCACGGGAGAGAGGAAGAATGAAGCTGGGGACGGGGCGATATGAAGAAACAGTGAAGGTAGCAAGAGAATGGAACGGGCCGGCCCAATAATTCCGCGAGAGGAGCCCCTGTGTATTTGTGAGGTGCGCGTTTTGACGCTAACGTGCGCAACGGGCGTAGAATAGGATTCGCCGGCGCAACATCAGCTGCTCCTGAGGGACGCGAGCGCATGCGGCAGAGTTGGCTGTGAAGGAGGTGAGCGCATGTGACGGTTCTGGCCCTCGTCGCGTTCTCGTCGCGTCATGCATATGCAATTGTTAGATTAACTCCAAAAATAATTTGGATTAATTACACAGGAAAAGGTATTTCTACCCCTAAAAGAATACCAATTAGTCCTTTGACCTGAAACATGCTCATTCAGTTTTGAACGTTGATCTTGTATGTAGAGAGAGGCCAGAAGAAGCACACAGGTCTGGCGACCATGGCCACGACGGACCACCCACCCGTGCCACCGCCTTGATCTCCCTCCTCCGACCAGCCGTGCCAACTCCAAGACCAGATCCAGGTTGCTCTCCGCGCCCTCCTTCCGTCCATCTCAAAGCCGAGTGCCGCCGTAGCCGGTGTCGCGGTGGCCGTGCTCCCTGTTCCATGCCCTTCCTTGCCGGCTACCGGCCCTGGCGCATGCTCCCGCGGTGATGGACGTCGGCCTGTTGCGGCCTCCCGCGGTGGGCAGCTCTCAGACGGCGGCCTCTCCGGCTCCTCCCGCTGCGCGCGTCCTCGCAGACGACCTTGCTGCAGCTGCTCTCGCCCACCGGAGGTCTGACCCGTCCAATCAAGGCCGGATGAGTCGAGCTCGCCCTTGGTCTGCGACGGTGACCCAGCGCTTGGGCTCTCGCGGCACCCCGGCGGCAACCGCGCCGGCCATGCGCAAGGCCCCGATTTCCAGCTCCGGCTCCACTGCAGGGTCAACGCCACCTCCGCCATCAGCCCCTGCAGCTCAGGATCCAATGCCGCCGCTGCACCATTGCCCCTCAGCTCTATTGTTGTCGCCCCTGCCCGTGTTGGCCCCGGCCTCAAGATCAACATCGCCGACCACCCCTGATGTTGCTTCTAGCCACTTTGAAGACGGCGTTGGCCTGACGAAGTGCATCTGTCCTGCCGCCTCTTGTGTTGCTGTTGGATGTGAAGTCAACCCGGACGAAGCTCCACTATCGTATGAGGTGCTTGGGTGCGACCCTGCTGTGGTGGTAGAGGGTCTCGGGTTCTTGTCTCTGCCGCCGGCTGCCTCTGGCGGTGTGGTTTCTGTGGAGGTGAGCTCTGTCGAGGATGACGGCGACGATGGGCGTGATGACAAGAGGACGCCAGAGAAGTTGGAGGCTCCTCTTCTTGGTTCATCTTCTGTGTCAACATGTGTTGGCCACTCGGCTGCTGCCTCTAGTGAAGGTTGGGAGAGCTGGGAGCAGGGGGGTCGAGTGCGTCATGCCTGCCGGGGCGCTCCTGCCACGACATCGAGCGAAGGTCTTGAGCGGAGCCTCGCTTTCAAGCGTTGGGCTCATGGCAGATGCTTCCGTTGCCTCGAGCATGGCCATCTTGTTAGCGCTTGCTGTGGGCCTTTCAGATGCATTCGTTGTCGTCGCCCTGGGCATCGGGAGAGGTTTTGTCGTGCTCGCTATCCGGTTGCTCATGATCGCTCTCCGGCTCCTCGTGCTTGCTCTCCGGTCACTCATTCTCCTGACAAGCGAAGCCGTTCTCCGTCCGCCCAGAATTACCCTTCGCTGTGTGTGTCGGTGCCGCCTAGATCCCCTGCTGGGTGTTCCAAGGATTCCAATGCTGACGAATTTTTGGTCTCTACTTTGGAATCTCAGCTTGCCTTGTTGCCCATGGAGCTCCTTCAGAAGGTTGAGCTGCTTCGTTGTGAGCTCCACGATGCTCTTGTGAAGCTTCAGGTTGCAGCAGTTGTGTCTTTGCCGCCCGAGTTCCAGATTGACTGCTGCTGATGGGGGGGACTGAATGCTTCTTTGGAGAATTTTCTCTGAATCGACTGTTCATTCTGATTTTTTTTACAAGAGGTCAATCAGAGATGGTTTATTGATCCTTACATGCAAATAAGACTAACAAAATGTTAACTGAGTATGTTTTGAAGCTATATGAAGGCTTTGAAGGAAGTGCGCCTCCCTTATTTTGATGAAGGTAACTACGGAAGGTGTGTGTATGAATAGACTAATATATTGATTTGGTTTCTAATGCATTTACCCATCTGCTGATATCATTTGTTGGGTTATGATCATGATTTTTAAATAGCTATTTGCAACTGACTTATGTGAATTTGGATAATGAGGCTTGTCTTGAGGTAACCAACCATATTTCTCTACATACTGTTAAATTTTGGTAGCTCATGCTTCTTAAGAAGATTGTGTGCTACGCTAAAAATTTGGGTAGTTGTGCGTGTGTTATATGAATTTATATCAATGCGTGGGATACATAATTAAGAATTTACTACCTCCGTATCAAAATATAAGATGTTTTTGCATTTCTCTTTCCATCCGTATCTAGACATGTTTTACTGCAAGATTCAATGTTTTAGCATTTCTCTTTCCATTCGTATCTAGACATGTTTTACTGCAAGATTCAAATGAATCTTACACTAAAACATGTCTACATACGGATGGAAAGAGAAATGCTAAAACATCTTATATTTTGATACAAAGGGAGTATTTTGGTAGCCTCTCACCCTGTGAGAGAATTGCTCAGTGGAAGTGTTATTTCTATCAGAATTGACAAACTGGATGAAGATCCTTGCAGGAATCCGAGTTATAGTTCTATTTGTTTGTTCGTGCTTTCGGCGTTATTGTTCATCTTCCTATCGCTCATGTATTCGTCTTATATTTGGTAGGCGCTTAAGCTACGAGTGAATTGGGTCATCGACAGATCAGTCAAAGGAGCAACGCTGCAGTACAAAAAACCTCCCAAGCTAGGCATCCATTGATGTTGATTAAAGAATAAGCCAGTGCTTAGATATACCGTCATTCTACTGACTATCCACGATCCATTCACAGAAGAGGTCTCTTTAGTATAAGCCTCGCCAGGTTTTTATGTATTAAATTTTTTTTCTTTTGCAACCAATTAGCTAAAGCATCTTGTAAAAAACTAGCTAAATCATCTTGTAAAAAACTAGGTGAATCATGACTGCTTGTGGAACAAATTGATCGGCGGATTCTGTTGTCTGCTCTTCGGACACTAATGCATCGTGTAAACGTTCTGTTCAGTATATAGTAAAGTAATTTAAATTTTCAATTTTCTAGAAATTTCGGTAGAAGTATGTACATTTTTTTTTAGAAATTATGGTTTGTACACAGGGGAATTTCATCGGGTATGCTTGTTTTGGATAACACGGTTCATGAAATATTATTGGTCGCAATACTATTGACCAAAGGTAGGTAGCACTTCGCCTCACCTCGAGTAGTTTCATGGACACACGTTAGAATTGGCGTGGCTAGCTGCTGCATTTACCGCACTTGCAAGGTGGGATGGATCAGTGTGAGAGTGTAACTTCTAATCGCTCTAGCTACAAACACCATCAGATAGAAAGACTGAACATCTGGAAAAGACCATGGCAATCTACAAGTGTTCAATCTGGAAAATTCTATGGAGTTATCACAAAGACGTGCGTGCACGTGCACACTAACTAGTATCCAAAAAGAAAAAGAAGAGCAGCGAATTCCGCCCACTGTATCGATGCTATATCGATCTAGATTCTAGACCGTGTACACAAAGGCCAAAAGGTAAATCGCGCGTACGTACGTGATCGTCCGGTAAATGGAATCGCCGCATGCACCGGAGCCATGGTGACGTTGCCGATCCATTTGGTTTAATTTGCCACATGCGAAAACATGGCATGGGTACTCGTGGACTGTACATAACAAATTAAACCATTCAAGAAAGATGTATTTCCATTGTCAATTAATATTGTATCGTTGGATGGCATTAAAAAATATTTGTGATATTCATCTAATTACTTATTGTTGTCTTGTTGCTGCAAAAGATTTACACCATACTAAAATAAATGTTGAAATCTTTATTGTCATTAAATAAACATTTTTATGAAAATACCAGAACCTTTATTTGTAATAAATGAAAATATTTTCAAAAATATTAATTGTTTACTTTTATGAAAGTATTTTTACCCCCTCATAAAACAAAACAAGTCTATAAATAGTTCTCAATGCCTATAGTGACCATCATCCTGTCACACATCAAATGTTTAGACTTACTCTACTTGGACGAGTGATTACTCTATGCTTATTTTTTCATGCACTTCAAACCGAAGGTGTTGGACTATGTCGTACCATCCAAGAGGTAATCCAATTATGTGTTGTAGTAGTCTATTATAGGATTATTATTTGTTGTATGTTGAAGTATGGGCTGGTTATCTTTACTTGTCTGAGGTCATTCTCTTACGTAGATGTACTTTAGAGAAATTAAGGAAATGGTTTGACTATTTCGTAGGATTGGTCTATAAGTAATTCAGATCCTGAAGGGTTAGTAACCATATACGTTGATTTCATCAATCTAACCAATCCAAGGTGGGGTTAGTAGACCCACTGTTAGGACAAATGCTTTGATGTCCCTTAGGTGGTCATAGAGTACATCCATTTCTTTTGGATCTTAGTCCATTGGCGTCAGATATAGCTGTTAAGAACCAAATATGATACTACCAACAATCCATATTGACATCCACTTATCTTTCTTTGGTTGCCACCAAGCGTTGCTGCAACTAGCATGTATGGACAATGACATGCCCTACTACCTTCTTCATGTTTGATAATTAGTGTGGGCTAGTTAGAATATAATGTTATACTTTTGAGGCTAGGTTGTTGGTCTGGATGGATGAGGTGGAATAGTGGGTTATTTTCTTTTCACCATTTTAGCCTTTCTTATATGTTTATTTATTTATTTGCTATTTGACTTCATTGCTTGTAAGCTATAGAACATGGTAGTTCATGATAAACATGACATGACGCTGGATCGGTAGTTCACAATGTGGAGTATTACAGGATATAACCACCACATACACAAATATATTTGGGAAATACTAGAAACATAAATTGAGTAAACTTTCCAACAAATAGATACTCCATAAGGGATTAGCATGCTTATTATTGATTAGACGGATGGTTCAACCAAACAAAGTATGACATTTTTAGTTTGTAGATTCTACAGTGGATGCTTCGTATGACCTTATTCCCTCTTAACATGTATTTAGCATTATAGTTGAAGGAAAATGATTCACTGGCACTTGATTTGGTGGATGGTCCAACCAAACAAAACAAGACAAGTCTGAAGTTAAATTTCATTGGGGTGACATCTCCTAGACAAGATTCTAGTTCATATGATGAACCATATGTGAGTTATATTTTCTTATCTTTACTTAGTTACTTACCTGTTGTACCTAGTGTTATCAAACAAACAAATTCGTGGTGCAATGAATAGTAGTACATGAAATGTACAAGTATCGTGACACGATTTCCAGAAGTATAAAACTTTGCTCCAATATTGTATTGATGAAAAATTCTATGGTACTCAATAAAAACATTTATTTTTAGTAACCTATTATGAGGTTTATATAAATATATTGAGTTTTCACTATTTTAAAAGAATGAGTGATCTTGGAGAAACAATGAAAATATATATGATAAAGACCAAGCACACCAGGTTTAGTCTTGACATGTTAGTGTCATAATGAGTAAATTAGCATAATGGTTAATATATCATATAATAATTCCATGAAACTATTTAGACTCCAACAACTATTCCATTGATTTTATTAACTTTACTCTTTGTGTGTTCCTTCACATACTTCAATATTAGGACCAACCAATATTTAATCTGTGAAACTTTTTTTACTAGTCCATATTGCTTTCTAGAAAATACTTTCCTTGAGTTTTGGAAAAAATTCAGTTTAAGAGTTCTATATTTTTACATTGTTATAACTGCATGTTTTGCTCGTCTTTTTTCTTAGTGTCATGTTGTTTATCTGTGTGCTTTTATTGTGTAGTTTGCGGTACATCAAACAACATCGGGAGTTAATGGTGATAACTATTACGGCTTGCATGCAACCATGGACGTGTATGGCCACAATCTAAAACCTGGACAAGGGAGTTCGACGGGAATTTGGCTCAATCATGATGGAGGTGGCCTTATATCAAGCTTGAATTCAATTAGTGTCGGTTGGCATGTACGCATCATTTTTGCCTTTCAACTCAGTTATAACTTTTCAATGAAAACACTCGGTTGGGAACTAGTGATTTGTTGCATGCATAACAATACAATAATCATGGGACACGACGGGTGCATTCTACTTCAAAATGGATTTATTGATAAACTTGTGCTCCTTAATAAGGACCATATTGTGATCATCAATGGAAGTTTTTCCAAACTAATTATCCCTTAATTATCAAAAGTGGAACGAGCAATACCACTTCATTTTCCAGATTGGGTTATCTGATCTCGCCTATTATTAACCTCTACATGTGAGGCATTGTATTTCTCTCATTTGTATATGCTTGGTTTTATAGATATATCCAGACCACTATGGCGACTCACATCCACACTTCTATACTTACTGGACGGTAATGTGTTTATGATGCTCCGAATTATATATCTTACTCTCAAGGAAATATCATATAGATAAGGTTTATGACACATGAATGGACATATATGCAACAGAGAGATGATTATAATGAAACAGGCTGCGTAAACATGGACTGCCCTGGCTTTGTTCGGGCGAATGACGCCGTTATATGTCCTGGCGATGTTATACATCCAGTTTCTGATGACCCTACTGGACATATACAAAACATCACAGTCCGAGTGCTTAAGGTATGATTTGCGTCTTTATGGACATAGATTTCACAATTATGCTACTTTTAAGACAGTGTTTATCCTATAAAGTCACGCTACATGGCCCAAAATGGTGTAACATTTTTCAATAATCTATAAAATAAACTATCTTTGTCCCCATTTATGGTCATATTTCTTATTCTTTTGCAATATATTCTTAAATTATTTACCTAACTTGACCCTAATCGATGGTAGGACAAAACAAGCGGAGACTGGTGGGTGTATTACGGTTTTAACACCATCCCCACGGGGGTGGGATACTTCCCAAGGTCGTTGTTCACGTACTTAGCAGAGGAGGCAAACTATGTGGCTTTTGGTGCCTATGTGGTTAATGAGAAGGCACTTCCAACTCCTCCGATGGGTAGTGGCGCCCTCCCAAATGGTGGACAGGGTCGTGCCGCATCTTTCACAAACCTTCAATTCATTGATCAGGACGGGAACAGCAGCCCCATCACAGCAGACCTACCCAAGTTCGTTACGAAGGAAAAATGCCACACTATTACACCTATTGATCGTGATGAATGCCTTTATGGTGGGCCTGGAGGTTGTGTGAAATGATATGTAATAATTTTTGTTTGAGCTTGCTCTCTCGAATTGTTCCTGAATAAATCATATGGATGAATATTATACACACATGAAGAGAACTATATCGACCATTATTACATTACGCTAATAGTGTTGCTAGCACCATCAAATATATCTATGAGGAGTGCTCATGTGCTTTCCAGACAGTTATTTTCCAAAAAATTAAAGCAAATTAACGGTTATGATCACAGGTCTATGATGTCTACTACACGCTTCTATTATTGTAGACTTGTTGGGCCTCCAAACGCAGAGGTTTGTAGGACAGCAGCAAATTTCCCTTAAGTGAGTAACCCAATGTTTATCGAATCCATGTGAGGAAGAGGTTGAACGTAACCCCTCTCGAACAATCCTGCAATTAAGATACAGGAAGTCTCTTGTGTCCCCAACACACCCAATACAAGTGTCAGTTGTATAGGTGCACTAGTTCGGCGAAGAGACGGTAAAATACAAGTGATATGAATGGTAAAAGGTGAATTTGTAATTCTGTAATAAAAATGGCAGCAAGCGAATAAATGACAAAAGTGACTAAAAGCGGTGTTTCAATGCTTGGAAACAAGGCCTAGGATTCATATTTTCACGAGTGGCAACTCTCAACATCATTAACATAATTAAACACATGATATGCAAGGTAGATGTTATTTGAAGATCATTCTTTCGTGGATTAAAATAGGATGAGAATTGCGTAGGGCTACAAAAAGCACACCTTAAAGTTCGTATTCCACATCTAGGGACAATGCACGCTGTTACTTTCATCATCCAAATATAGTACTAATAAACACCACAACCTATCTCTTGAATAGTATCTTTCTAATTCATTCACGGCACGCGCACTGTAACTTTCGCGCCATGGAGATTATACTCAACACAAGCATCAAGAAATCTCATAATATATTTCATCCAACGACATTAAAAGAACAAACTCAAGATGAAGATCCCTCTAAGCTATTATCCATAGAGTCACACACGGCACCCGCACTGTCACCGTGGCACCGTGATCACAAGGTAACTCCAGAACTTATACTAGATAACATCACTTGACCAACGTCATATCCATTATATAAAGGGAAACATCATGTATCACGATCAGAACGAAGATCACATCATGGGAGAGAGAGATAACCACATTGCTACTCGCTCAAGCCTCAGCCCCGACGAGGGACTACTCCCTCCTCATCGCGGAAAGCAGCGGAGTTTATGGAGATGGCTGATACGTCTCAAACGTATCTATAATTTTTGAGTGATCCATGCTAGTTTTGTGATGTTGTCACATGTTTTTAATATCATATTACATCATTTTTATGCATTTTGTCGGACTAACCTATTGACAAGATGCCCAGTGCCAGTTCCCTGTTTTTGTGCTGAAATTATTGCAGAAAGTTACTTCTGGAAATATTCTCGGAATTGGACGAAAATTTACGGAGATTTTTTATTGAAGAAATGAGGAAGGGAGCCAAAAGGGCGGCCCTGGGGGAGGCCCACAGGCCAGGGGCGGGCTCCCACCGCGGGTCTAGGTGGGACCGCGGCCGGGGGTCACACCTGCCCCTCGGGCACCCCCTCGCGACGCACTTTGGCCTATAAATTGTCCCCGATGCAAAAACCCTAACCCCCGAAGGATTTTTCCAGAAACGCAACAGAGCTCCACCGCCATCGCCGATAAGTTTCGGGGGTCAGATTGATCCTGTTCCGGCACCCTGCCGGAGGGGGGATCGACTGCCGGAGCCATCTCCATCGACACCGCTGCTTCCCGCGATGAGGAGGGAGTAGTCCCTCACCGGGGCTGAGGCTTATACAAGTAGCTATGTGGTTATCTCTCTCTCCCATGATATGATCTTCGTTGTGATCATGAGCTTTGTTAGTATAGTTGAATACATGATGTTTCCCTATGTGTAATGGATATGATGTTGCTCAAGTGGTGTTATTTAGTACAATTTCCGGAGTCACCGTTGTGATCACGGTATCTCGGTGACAGTGTGGGTGCCGTGTGTGACTCTATGGATAATAGATTGGAAGGATCTTCATCATGAGTTTGTTCTTTATTGTTGGATTGAATAGATCATGAGGTTTCTTGATGCTTGTGTTATTGAAGAAAGAGACTATTCAAGAAATAGGTTGTGGTGTTTGTTAGTACTATCTTTGGATGCGGATAGTGATAGCATGAAGTGTCCATAGATGTGGAATACGAACTTTAAGGTGTGCTTTTCGTAGCCCTACGCAATTCTCATCCTATTTGATCCACAAAAGAATGATCTCCGAGTAACGTCTACCATGCATGTATTTTTGTGGGAACTATCATGTGTTTAATTATGTTAATGATGTTGAGAGTAGTCACTAGTGAAAGTATGAAGCCTAGGCCTTGTTTCCAACCATTGATACACCATTTTTAGTTACTTTTGTCACTTGTTTGCTTGCTGCCATTTTTATTACAGAATTACAAAATCACCTTTTACCATCCATATCACTTGCATTTTACCATCTCTTCGCCGAACTAGTGCACCTATACAACTGACAATTGTATTAGGTGTGTTGGGGACACAAGAGACTTCTTGTATCTTAATTGCAGGATTGCTTGAGAGAGGATACGTTCAACCTCTTCCTCCCGTGGATTCGATAAACCTTGGGTTACTCACTTAAGGGAAAATTGCCGCTGTCCTACAAACCTCTGCGCTTGGAGGCCCAACAAGTCTACAAGAATAGAAGCGTGTAGTAGACATCAAGCTATTTTCTTGCGCCGTTGCCGGGGAGTAAGAGGGCGCACTACACTACCTCTCCCGTCAACGAAGCTAATTTCTGGCGCAGTTGCCGGGGAGGTAAGGTAAATGGCACTCACACTCCGGCAACGAAGCTCTTTTCTGGCGCCGTTGCCGGGGAGGTGAGCGCTTGAAGGTATCTTCTTTAGATCTTGTAATTAAATCTTTTTGTTTCTTGTTTTTATTTCACTAGTTAGGCTTAATGGAAAACAACAACAAAATTATAGAGCTTTATAAAATTCTTGAAATTGGTCATGGTGTTTTTAAAGAGAAAATTAAAAAACCTATGGAACATTATTTGCATAACAATCATGCTAGTAGCAATGTTATTAGTATGCTTTCTTTGAATGCCATTGTTGCTAATGCTATGGAAAATTGCAAGCTTGGGGATGCCGGTTTTGATGAATATGATCTTTTTAGTCCCCCAAGCTTTGAGGAGGAAATTTGCTTTGATTATACTATGCCTCCTATATAAGATGATTATTATGATGAATGTGATATTTTCAGTGCACCTACTATTGAGGAAAAAGTTTATTATGATCATGATATGCCTCCTATTTATGATGATTATAGTGATGGTTATGATAGTTTTACTCCCACTATTACTAATGAGAATTTTTTTACTTATGTGGAGAGTAATAATAATACTTTTATGCATGTGAATCATGAGAAAAATGCTTTATGTGATGGTTATGTTACTGAGTTTTCTTATGATTTTACTGAAAGTTATTATGAGAGAGGGAGGTGTGGTTATATAACTTTTCATCTTATGAAGTTTCCCCTCTTTATGTTGAAGGTTTTAATGTTGCACCTGCTTTGCCTTCCTATGCTTAATGCTTTATGCTCCAATGATTTATTTTCTTACAAGATGCCTATGCATAGGAAGAGAGTTAGACTTAAATGTGTTTGCTATTTGCTTCATGATGCTCTCTTTTGCGTTCCAACTCTTATTCTTATGTGAGCATCATTAAAATGATCATGCCTAGCTAAAAGGCTTAAAAGAAAAGCGCTCTTGGGAGGCAACCCATGTTTTCTTTTATTTCAGTTTTGTTTTTTATTTTCTTGAGTCATGGAGTTGTTGACTGTAGCAACTTCATTGTATCTTTTTCTTTTGGTTTTTTGTGCCAAGTTTAGCCTCTAATGCATTGAAAGTGCGAGGTGCTGTTTTGCTGTCGAGAAACAGATTTCTGTCCTTCACTGTTCGAAAATCCAAAAATCCTTTGAATTTTATATTTTTCTGAAATTTTTAGACAGCAAGTCTAATACTTTTATCTATCTTTCGTTAGTTTTGAGTTTTCTGATTTGAGCCACATAAGTGCCTCGAAAAATTCAATCTTTACAGACTGTTCAGTTTTTGACAGATTCTGCTTTTATTTGTATTCGTCTCTTTTACTATCATCAAATGTGATACTCTAGAGAAGGAGTGCCACATTGAAGCTTAGTAAATAGTAGCTAATGCCCAATAAAGTTGTTTGCAATTTGTCTTGAGTTGAACACGTGTGCATTTTAATTTATGAGCACTAACCCTCTAATCAGTTTATGAGAAGTTTTGTGTGAAGTGAGTTTTTAAGTTCCAAAGGAGAGGAATATGTAGAAATTGAGGATGGGTCAGAGCTTAAGCTTGGGGATGCCCCCATGGCATCCCCTCTGAATATCAAGAACCATCAAGAGTCAAAGCTTGGAGATGCCCAAGGCATCCCCTCATCTTCATCGACTATCATAAGGTCGTCTTCGTTGAACTAAGTTTTTATCACTTTACATATTATGTGCTATGCTTGGAATGTATTTTTACTTTCAGTTTTGTTTGTTTGTTTGCTGGTCATACTTGTTGGATCCTTGCTTTGTTTGTGTGGGAGAGAGACACGCTCCGCTTTTTCGTTTGAATACTCATTTGCTTCGTTTATATCTTGTTGAGTATTCTTAGCTACTATTTGTTTGCTAGTAAGCTCTCGCTTTTAGCTTTTATCTTGTTTAGAGCTGCTAGTTGTTGATGTTAAACTCTCTTGTTCTTCACTTATTTTGTTAGAGAGTTGCTGTGGTTGCTTGGTTAATTTGTTAAAACGGTAAAATGCTATTCATATGATATTGGAACGAAATGAAAAGCCTACTTAGTATTGTAGATCATTTTGTGGATAATTGATACTTCTCATTTGTTTTGAGATATTAAGATGAATGCTTAAGCTTGCTGGTTATTTGAGTGGAATTGATTAGTAAAGAAATACTGTTAAAAACTTGAAACTGTGTGGTGTTTCATAGTTGTTAATTCTTTAAGCTAATCTTTCCATTAAAAGAATTGTTTGGTCAACATGGGAGACGGTGTGGAGCTTTTATGGTTATGATTGACTTATGTCTTATGTTACTCTGTTACCGGTTAAATTTATATGTTTGCTTCAAATACCTTCTTTGCTAAGCCCAAAAATTCGTATTGAGTGTATGGTTCACCCGTGCATCCAAATCCCAAAGCCAAACTATCTTGCCAGCTGAGTCCACCATATCTACCTATGCATGGTATTTCTTGCCATTCCAAGTAAATTTGTCATATGCTATCTTTAAAAATTCAAAATACTCCTTTTTGTGCCTCTGTTTTTAAGCTCATGAGGGAGCAGTAGAGAGCTAGATATAACTTTTGACAAGCAAGGTCATTCCCCCCTTTCACCCGGTGTCGATGGATTACGTCTTCACTTGAATCAACCTGAGAGCAGCTTAAGCAAAATATAAATATAACTCACCATTCTCCTCCGCGCAATGCAAACCTGAGAAATCAGCTCAAACATTGGACAGTGGTGAAACCAAGGAGAAAGAAGAGCGTACTCGCTCCTCTAAAAACCAGCTGCTCTCACAGGTCTAAAAGCCTTGCTTGTTATGGGGGACTTGATAGCTTCTCTGTTATGAAGTTGTTGACGAAAGCATGCATGTCTCAAAATTGTTTTACTTCTGTTTCATAAAAATAAAAAAGCTCTAGCACATGATTAATCCCTGCTTCCCTCTGTGAAGGGCCTTTCTTTTACTTTTAATGTTGAGTCAGTTTTCCTCTTCCTTCTATCTCCACCAAAGCAAACATCTAGCATTGACCCTGGGTATCATTGATCATATTGCATCGTCAGATTAAATATGAATCTTTATATTGACTTTACCGTTGGAAGTTGAAGCTTTTTGCTAAAACTTACATCTTCTTTGTTTTGATTCTCAAACACTTTTGTCATGGAACTGTTACCTTTGTGGATTAATCAAATATGTGGATCACACTGCTTTCATGTTTTTAACGTACTATTTATGAAAGGTTTTGCTTGAATGATTCAACTTGGTTATTCATTGCTTTCTTGTTATCAACTATAGACAATTGTTTTGTATCACTTCATTCACATCATATGCTTTACATTACTATCTTGATCATGATTGTGTTGGTTGCATGTCTCATCAAAAAATATTTTGTTATCACTTACCTACTCGAGGACGAGTAGGAGTTAAGCTTGGGGATGCTGATACGTCTCAAACGTATCTATAATTTTTGAGTGATCCATGCTAGTTTTGTGATGTTGTCACATGTTTTTAATATCATATTACATCATTTTTATGCATTTTGTCGGACTAACCTATTGACAAGATGCCCAGTGCCAGTTCCCTGTTTTTGTGCTGAAATTGTTGCAGAAAGTTACTTCTGGAAATATTCTCGGAATTGGACGAAAATTTACGGAGATTTTTTATTGAAGAAATGAGGAAGGGAGCCAGAAGGGCGACCCTGGGGGAGGCCCACAGGCCAGGGGCGGGCTCCCACCGCGGGTCTAGGTGGGACCGCGGCCGGGGGTCACACCTGCCCCTCGGGCACCCCCTCGCGACGCCCTTTGGCCTATAAATTGTCCCCGATGCAAAAACCCTAACCCCCGGAGGATTTTTCCAGAAACGCAATAGAGCTCCGCCGCCATCACCGACAAGTTTCGGGGGACAGATTGATCCTGTTCCGGCACCCTGCCGGGAAGGGGATCGACCGCCGGAGCCATCTCCATCGACACCGCTGCTTCCCGCGATGAGGAGGGAGTAGTCCCTCACCGGGGCTGAGACTTATACAAGTAGCTATGTATTTATCTCTCTCTCCCATGATTTGATCTTCGTTGTGATCATGAGCTTTGCTAGTATAGTTGAATACATGATGTTTCCCTATGTGTAATGGATATGATGTTGCTCAAGTGGTGTTATTTAGTACAATTTCCGGAGTCACCGTTGTGATCACGGTATCTCGGTGACAGTGTGGGTGCCGTGTGTGACTCTACGAAGAATAGATTGGAAGGATCTTCATCATGAGTTTGTTCTTTATTGTTGGATTGAATAGATCATGAGGTTTCTTGATGCTTGTGTTATTGAAGAAAGAGACTATTCAAGAAATAGGTTGTGGTGTTTGTTAGTACTATCTTTGGATGCGGATAGTGACAGCATGAAGTGTCCATAGATGTGGAATACGAACTTTAAGGTGTGCTTTTCGTAGCCCTACGCAATTCTCATCCTATTTGATCTACAAAAGAATGATCTCCGAGTAACGTCTACCATGCATGTATTTTTGTGGGAACTATCATGTGTTTAATTATGTTAATGATGTTGAGAGTAGTCACTAGTGAAAGTATGAAGCCTAGGCCTTGTTTCCAACCATTGATACACCGTTTTTAGTTACTTTTGTCACTTGTTTGCTTGCTGCCATTTTTATTACAGAATTACAAAATCACCTTTTACCATCCATATCACTTGCATTTTACCATCTCTTCGCCGAACTAGTGCACCTATACAACTGACAATTGTATTAGGTGTGTTGGGGACACAAGAGACTTCTTATATCTTAATTGCAGGATTGCTTGAGAGAGGATACGTTCAACCTCTTCCTCCCGTGGATTCGATAAACCTTGGGTTACTCACTTAAGGGAAAATTGCCGCTGTCCTACAAACCTCTGCGCTTGGAGGCCCAACAAGTCAAGAATAGAAGCGTGTAATAGACATCAATGGCATCCGGAGGACAATCCGCGACCCAGCAGGGTGCCGGAACAGGAACAATCTGACCCCCCCAAAACTTGTCGGCGATGGCGGTGGAGCTCTGTTCTGTTTCTGGGAAAATCCTTCGGGGGTTAAGGTTTTCTCGACGGGACGAATACGTAGTCCAAAGGACGGCTCCGGGGTGTTTTCGAGGGGCAGGGGCGACCTTGGGCTGCGGCCCCCTCTAGGCCGTGCCTGGCACCCGCGTGGGCCCTTATGGGCCTCTCCTGGACCTGCCCTTTTGGCTCCCTGAGTTTATAATTATTTCTGATTTTCTGTAAATTTTTCAGTTTTCCGAGCACTTCCATTTTCGGACATTTTCTACAAATCACAGACAAAACAGACAGAAACTGGAACTGGGGAAAATGCTATGAAACCATAGTAAAAACATGTAGCAATGGCATAAAAATCATGGAACAATCAAAAATTATAGATACGTTTGACACGTATCAGTCTCCCTCAAGTCAACTCACATGGCGGGTTAGCAGTTCCGGTTGCGGCCGTTAGTTTGCTTTAACTTTCGTGCAAATAACTACGTGGAAAGCATAGGAGCACTTCCCTAGATCTATATCCAAGACATCCATCAAGGAAGATAGTCATGTTGGGATTAAAGTGTCAATTTTGTCTGTTGGAGGACACATCCATTTCACCAAACTGCATATTAACAAGCATCACCATGTTTTTTCAAGAAAAAGGATTACCTCAAGATGTATCAAATCCTGATTTATTTCCTTGATTCAACAAATGTTCACAAAAATCTTTATGACGATCATACAAACCGAAGCCGCCAAATAAGGGGACGAACCACCAAACAGCACGACGATATAGAAACAATGGGGCCTTATGCTCTGGCTAGAGCCATTGCACGCTCACCAGCTAAATCTATAGATAGTGCCTCATGCGTATCTTCCGTAAATTGCCCCCACCATCTTCCTCCAACCATCTCCAGGTTATAGATCGAAACGAACACCCTCTTCTGATCTGCCATCTACACCACCTTAGCGCCAGACAATGTCATCGCCCTGCACACGTCCATCAAAACTTGTCCATTGTCGAGACACCGTTGCACCACACAGACGAAACTGTCCGTCGTTGATGTGGAAGATGCAACCATAGTTTAAAAACTGGACCGGTGACTGAACCAGTGAGGGTCTCGGTTTGCGGTTAACCGATTGAACCGCCGGTTCCTTCGGTCCGCTTGTCGTTTTAAAGATGGAACAAGGAAAACTATTAATATACTTAAAACATAAGCTTACTAATGCGACAAAAACATACCTTGTCCAAGGTGGCTAGCCAAACGATCTACATCCACACAACGTGTAGTTCGATTCCCGTCGTCACCCTCAATTCATTTTTCGATCGGAAGGCTTTTTCCGGTCCGTTAGGCCCGGTTTTCTCCGAAAACCGACGGTCGGACCACGGTTTAGTCGGTTCTCTCGGTTCACTTCCGCAGGCGGTTCAGTGCGTTTAACATACCGGTGGAGGCTCTGATTTCGAGTTTTTTCGGTTCAACCGACGGTACGGTCTGGTTTTTTAAACCATGGATGCAACACAGCTCCACCTCCAGGCCCCTACAGCCAGAATGTGCTCCAAAATGGTACCTCAAGAGGAAGAACGACACCAAAATTGGCGCCATTGTCCGATCTAGGAGACCCAGAGATCTAGGGTTTCCTTTGGAGCATCAGGGCGGGATGTTAGAGAGTTACAGGACACCTTCAACAAGGTAACGACCATCGTGGGCTCCACCTTAATCGGCCCCGACAGCATCAGAGCTCGTCTTTCGCCGGCCAACTGTCTAGCCTCTGATCCATACCAATGTCCTCATGCTACATGCCAGCCTCATGCCGACTTACACCATCCGAGTTGTCGCTAGAGTCGGCACGATACGCCAGCAGGAGCAGGCACGCTCACCAGCTGTGGCCCACCCGGCCCATCACAGACCTAGACAGCTGCGCTACCGTCGTCCGTTTATAGTCGTGAATTCGCCTCGCTACACAGAGGTCGCCACTTGGCAACCGTGTCGTTGCAGGGCATCGCGGTTGTTCTCCAGATTGCCAGTTGTAGATACCTAACACGCTATGTCGTCCGGGCTTTGCCCGGAGACGCTTCTTGTAGCAGCGAGGTAAGGGGAAGAGGAAGGCACGGAGGATCTCACACGTGTGGGCGGTGGCACCCATGTGGAGTTGCACGGGAGCTGGAGCTGCCATTTCGGGAGGGCGATGGATCGGTACTAGTGTGTATCCTGCGTATGAGATATATGGTGTTGCAATATGGTCGACCGTGTGCAGGAGTTGTGCTATAATTGGACCTGTAATTAGCGTAGGGTTAGTTTGTCGAGTTGAACACGTGTCATAGGACTTATATATAACTAGCACACATGCCCGTGCGTTGCAACGAGTGAAACATTTTGACGTGAATTCAAATTTAAGAAATATATACTCTGCATGTGCTTTGGTGCACATCAAATGTTAGTTTCTATCTACCACTACAAGAACGCCAATCATCGGAACGTCCATAAGAAGACCAGCGACCCAGCAATGATGAAAGCTACGTCGATGTGGTATCTAGTAGAGGTGATACGGGTTGCAATGGACATGAACGTGTAGGAGGGAGCTTGCGCGGGTGAGCATGACTGGAGGTCTGCTTTCTGTGCAGCCGCATACTATCCCACTTGGCTAGAAGATAGTTGCCAACTATAAGAACACATATCATCAGAACACCCACCAGAACACTATGAGAGGTGTATTTGCAAACATAGAAAAAAAATGTAGCCAAAGTGGCAAAATGTGACATACATGTTTACTGTCAGGCTTCAGGTCTCAGGCTTTGTTGCTGGTCCAGGTTCGTGCTTTTGTAAGGTCGGCCCAAAACTCAGCCCGGCCTGAGAAATGCCAAGGTTTACTTCAGAGACAATAAATTCCAAAAATAGACTTCTCACTCTGCTAACTTCGGAGAGTTTAATTTGGGCTAATTTGAACAAACATAAAAAAATTGGAGTCCCCACCTGCAGGTTCTTGTGCATTAGTTCTGACGAGTCAGTTCTTTCATGCACCAATAAACATACGCCAATGTATCAACCAACACCATGAACAATGTGCGAAGAACCTAATAAAATATAACACATTAGCCGAGAGACATGATGCCAGTGTCATGACATTAGTTGCATGCCAGTGTAATCAAATTAATCATGCACTACCTGAAACGACATAATGTCAATGTCTATATCTGGCGAAAACACTCCATGCAAAGTAAATAAAACTTAATTGATGTTATATTTGTGTGCAGATCACCAAGGAAAGCTGAACCGTGTCCTACTCTATCATTTTTGCTGTTGTTACTTGTTCCACCGTTCGTGCATGCCGTGCCGTCAAGGAGTGAGAATGATCTGGCTCTTGCTGCTCTTTGTCGTTGGTATCATGCACAAATTCGTAGATCTGCACTTGTTTAGTCGATCAACCTGTAATTACGCAAGTGGTAATTAAGCACAGCAAGCAACCAGCAGCTCAGGGTTATCAACGTACAACCCATAAAGCCCTTTGGTCAATATATTTTTATGCATGAACCAAACCCCCGCAAAGCCTCTAACCCCGAAGGTAAAGGATGAGCACAATACTAAATGAGCATACACCTTTGAATCGGTAAATCCTCGCACACGAACATCAAATGTAATCCAACAAACCAAAGTTATGAAAACTTACTTTGCGGCTGAACCAACCTCATGAAAATGAGTGAACTGAAACCCCAAAAGCAGAATCATGACAACCTGTTTTATCGTTGCTTCGGATCACTGCATTCTCCACCTGTCGTGGTAGTAAAAAAATCAATAGAGAAAGGAAGTTCTCCTTTGCATAATCATATTCAACAAAGTGCAAATACCTGTCAGATTTTGAATAATTCACCGCATTGGGTATATGTGTATTACTGAGAGTAGTTGTAGCTGCAGTGCCTTGGCATGATAATTTCTATGACCCATTCCGCTGTACATGCCAGATTTGAATGATTCACAGCATTGAGAGTAGCTGAAGCTGCAGTGAAGTTTCAGAGATATCGAATCAGATCGACAACAGTAGTACCTGTATTGATGGAAGATGCCAACTGATGGCGGATCGGCGTGGCACTCGTCCTAACAGACGACGAAGAGCAAACGTGTGGGTGGTAACAGAGCGAGGATGCGGCAAATTGGACAGGAAAAGCGAGCTCCTCTATCTGGTTAGGGCGTCCTCATGCGCTTGCCTCGGGGGACAACCGCCGCTTCATCCCCGACGCCGAAATCGGTGCTGGAGGACGATGTCGACGACAGGAGATCTGGGCGGCGACGATAACAGCTCGAGCTGCTGGCAGCGGCAATCGGAGACAGGGACGGGGGGATCGATCGCGGGAGGGAACCTGGACGTATGGGAGGGTTTGAGGCAATGGTCGATCCGTTCAACAGGTCCGAGGACGGCGGCGGCTTCCGTAACAGGAGATCTAGATGGTGGCGGTCAGGCGGTGCTGTCCAAAGGGGTGTGCTCGAGGAGGAGGAGGGGATCGTTCGGCCAGCGAGAGAAAAAGAAAAAGAGCGAACCGTTACGCATGGCAGTTTCGACGTAATATGGGATTTGGCGGGAGGGTAAAGGCGCGTGCTGAGCGTCCCCGGGGATCGGTGGTTTCCATCCCCCGGGTCCCCTGATTGACACGTGTCCAACTTTAAGTTTCCAAATC